>CM038682.1:584003024-584198611 GCA_021605205.1 Aegilops longissima
AAACGAAGGCACACAGGCCAACCACCTACCGCGAAGGATAAATTCAGCAAACTACGAAGACATTGCGGTGGGAGGAGAATACAATAGATTGGCAGACGCCCGGACTTTGTTGATCAGTACCTCCAACCCATCCTGGTCCACAGGCTTAGCCAATAATTTCCACTTCTGCCAGAGAATAGACATTTTAAATAGGACATCAGCAGGTTTTTTAGGGCACACACCCTCAATGGTGAATTTATTTCTGGTAGTCCATAATGACCAACAAAGAGAACCCAACCCGACCCAAAAAATCCTCCTAGAGCACCCCTGAAGGTTAGAGGTTAACAAGCGAACATCCGAGAACGAAGTGGGGGCCCAAGAGGTTTGCAACCACGATCGAACACAACCCCACATAAGCTTGGCCAGGATACAACCAAACAAGATATATGGTTAGTATCCTCCTGCGCAGAGTGATGCGGCTTGAAGCTACGTCGGTATTTCCTCAAAGAGGAAGGGATGATGCAGCACAGCGACGATAGGTATTTCCCTCGATGATGAGACCAAGGTTATCGAACCAGTAGGATAACCAAGCAACTCTACGTAAATAGCACCTGCACACAAATAACAAATACTCGCAACCCGACATGTAAAAGGGGTTGTCAATCCCTTTCGAGTAGCGGCGCCTGAAGATAGGCAAACAAACATGAGAGAGTTGTAAATATTGATAGATCGAACACCAAATAAAATAAATTGCAGCAAGGTATTTTTGTATTTTTTGGTTTAATAGATCTGAAAATAGAAGGCAAATAAAATAGATCACAAAGGCAAATAATACGAGAAAGAGACCCGAGGGCGTAGGTTTCACTAGTGGCTTCTCTCGAGATAAATAACAAACGGTGGGTGAACAAATTACTGTTGGGCAATTGATAGAACTTCAAATAATCATGACGATATCCAAGCAATGATCATTATATAGGCATAACGTCCAAGATTAGTAGACCGACTCCTGCCTGCATCTACTACTATTACTCCACACATCGACCGCTATCCAGCATGCATCTAGTGTATTAAGTTAATGGAGAAACGGAGTAATGCAATAAGAACGATGACATGATGTAGACAAGATCTACTTATGTAGAAATAGACCCCATCGTTTTATCCTTAGTAGCAACATTTATACGTGTCGGTTCCCCTTATGTCACTGGGATCAAGCACCATAAGATCGAACCCACTACAAAGCACCCCTTCCCATTGCAAGATAAATAGATCAAGTTGGCCAAAAGAACCAAATATCGGAGAAGAAATACGAGGCTATAAGCAATCATGCATATAAGAGATCAAAGAAACTCAAATAACTTTCATGGATAAAAACATAGATCTGATCATAAACTCAAAGTTCATCGGATCCCAACAAACACACCGCAAAAAGAGTTACATCATATGGATCTCCAAAAGACCATTGTACTGAGAATCAAATGAGAGAGAGAGGAATCCATCTAGCTACTAACTACGGACCCGTAGGTCTACAAAGAACTACTCACGCATCATCGGAGAGGCACCAATGGACATGATGCACCCCTCCGAGATGGTGTCTAGATTGGATCTGGTGGTTCTGGATTCTGCGACGGCTGGAATTGATTTTCATCGACTCCCCTAGGGTTTCTGGAATATTGGGGTATTTATAGAACAAAGAGTCGGTTCAGGGGGCACCGAGATGGGCACAACCCACCGTGGCGTGCACAGGCCTCTCGGTGCACCCGGTGGGTTGTGCTCCCCTGAGCACCCCCAGCGCTTCTCCATCCCATCGGATGTCTTCGGTCCAAAAAATCCACAAAAGTTTCATTGGTTTGGACTCCGTTATATTGATTTCTGCGATGTAAAAACATGCGAAAACAGAATCGGCACTTGGCACTATGTCAATAGATTAGTACCAAAAAGATATAAAATGACTATAAAATGATTATAAAACATGCAAGAATGATAATATAACATCATGGAACAATAAAAAAGTATAGATACGTTGGAGACGTATCAGCATCCCCAAGCTTAATTCCTCCTCGTCCTTAAGTAGGTAAATGATAAAATAAATTTTTTGATGTGGAATGCTGCCTAACATGTCATATCATATTCTTTTCTTTATAGCATGGACATTTGGACTTTTATATGGTTCAAAGTAATAGTCTAGTTTTGACATGAGACTTAAATACTGTAACATCCCAAATTTTCAATTTGGAATGTTATACATAGATCATCACTTGCATATCATATTTTATTGCTTTTTGGCCCGATCCTAGAAATTTCACGCAACTCAAGGACCCACGGAGAGAGTTGGAGATTTCGTTATTTTCATATTTGAGTTTTCTCAAATTTTGAAAATAGGATCATTTGATTTTATTTATTTTATCTTCAATTATTTCTATTGTCAAAATATGAGAGAGGGAATAAAATGACTTTCCCAAAATAAATAAATATTAAAGATTTAATAAAAAAATCAAGTAAGATTTTATTTGGAGTTTTTCGCTATTTTATTTGAACTTAGGAAAAATTGCACGTTTTCAAAACTGCATTTTAGAGCCAAGAAAATGTTCACCTCGTTCTAAATATTTTATTTAGGCGGTGGAAATTTGTTTTGGAATTTTTAGATTTTTATTTATTTTTCTAGAATATTTTCTAAGTTTCATGAAATTGTTTTTTTAAACGCAGACGCACTTTTGACCGGGCGAAGGCCCACCAGAGCTTGCCCCACCGCCGCTGCCTCATAAGTCGGATCGGGACCGAGTCCCGATCGCCGCCGCCGCCGTGTCCGGGAGGACACGCCCCGAGGCCGCCCCTTCCCAAGTTGCCACCCCTTTTCTACCTCACGGAGCCCCCCGAGCCCCACACCGCCGCCTCCCCACGCCGCCGACGCCGCCAGCCGCCATTGCCGCCGCCGCCCGCCGCCCACCACCACGCCGTCGCCGAGCCCCGCCGAGCTTCATCGAGCCCGAGCCGAGGTAGCCGCCGCCGCCGGTTTTCTGAGAAAAACCGTTTCGTTTTTTTAGAAAACCCTAGTTTTCGTTTTTTTAAAATAGATCGGTTTTTCTCCGGTTTATTTATTTAGCAAGCGTTCGCTCGTTTGTTTGTTTTAAATGAACGCGTTCATCGTTTAGATCCAGTAAACGAACGTTCGTTCGTTAAGCTGTTCGTCGTTTTTCTTTTTCTCGGGTTTATTTCGCGATTTTTCTGATCGCGATTTCTGATCCGCTTTTCGATCTAGTATAACTTTTCGCTCGTTTATCGGAATCAGGCGATTCAAGCGCCTAGAGTTTCGTTTTGAAACCCTCTTTCCGAATAATCTACTCAAACAAGGTTTTGCTACTGTAAAATTTGACTTAGGTTTAGATTAGTAAAATGAAGCATGTTTCTTTCGCCGTTTGACTTTCGTTGCTTCGTTTGATTTGATTCTTTTTGCAAACCGGAGTTCTTAAGTTGAACTTTCTGGTTAGATCTTTTATTTGAGTTTTACTTGTGCATTAGTTGAGTACTTATTGTGTGCTCGTTTGTTTGCGATAGAGTACCCGGAGTGCGCCACTTGCTACTTTGAGTCTCTAGGTTTCACGGATCATCAGCAAGGCAAGTAACACTTTGATCATACCTCTTATCATACCCAGTTTTTATGCATTAGATCAGTCCTCAAACATTGCATGATTAGGATCTAATTAAACTGTGGGTTTTGGGAAAGTAGATGAGGTAGTACCTCTTACCTGTTTTATTATCAAACCCTTGGGAGTTACTTCTACGTTTGCTTATTATGCCATGCTATGCAAGTAGACGTGGATTGGGTGAGTGTATTCCATGACATATGTGAGGTTGTTAATTAATGGTTTACTTAAGGTGGCAACTTAAACACACATCTGGGTGGATTGAGGTACCTGGGTATTCCAGGATTGCCTGTTTCTTTTTGGACCGCCACCCAGGCTCAAAGGGATCATGAAATTATTCATGCTAGAAACTTCCGTGTGCAGCCACAAGCTACTATGGGCTCTAGCATAGTTGACTAAGTCGTGCGAACTCTTACAGTGGTAGACTAGCTGATGTAGGGGATGTAGGTTGGTACGGTCTACCCGTTCGTAAGGTGCTAGCGCTTCTGAAAGACTATGTCTTGGTCATCCGTTTCTCAAACACCATGTAGTGCGGGAAATCAAACGGAGGAGATCGAGTCTTGTGGGGAAAAGTGCGCAAATCTCTGCAGAGTGTAACAAACTAATCATGGTTAGCTGTGTCCCCGGTTATGGACATCTTGAGTATCTAGTATTTGGATTATCATGTGAATCCCATCATGTTACTTTAATTAATATTGCTGGGTTTTTAATGATGATGCTTAATTGGGATTGAGAATGCTGTCAACCATTCTCAATGTTTAACAACTACCATGATAGTTAAACAAAATTTATTCCTTTGCAGTAGGGAAAAATTGGCTTTACGCAAAACTGTAACCATAGAGCTTACCACCAGCCATATATGCATGTAGTATAGCATTACTCTTTCATATTGCTCTCTATGTGTTACATTGCCGGCATATTCCATGTGCTGACCCGTTTTCGGGCTGCAACGTTCATGTTGCAAACTTTTCAGACGACGAGTAAGGTGCCTTAGGTCGTGGTTCTATACTCAATGATGCCGTTGGAGTTGATGGACTCGCTTATCTTCCAAGCCTTCCGCTGTTATCGTTATTAGATGGCCTTAAGCCATATTTATTGTAATAAGTTCTATTTTGAGACATTCGATGTAATAAGTGTGTGATTGCTACTCTATTATAAATCCGTCAAGTCTCTATGCGTGTCAAGATTATCGATCCAGGATGACAACGATGCACGAGATCGACTGTTTGAGGTCTGGTCGCTACAAATACTCAAGCATATCAACAAGCAACCATGTCTTTCAGAATATCAATGCTAAAATAAGTTATCCCTAGCCCATCATGCTCAATCATTGATCCATTCATGAAACACACTCGCATATTAGCTACACCGAATGCTCAAGTACGATCATAGTGCCCCCTAGTTGGTGCTTTATAAGAGAAGATGGAGACTCAAATTAGAAATAAAAATTGCATAAAGTAAAAGAAAGGTCCTTCGTAGAGGGTAGTAGGGATTTGTAGAGGTGCGAGAGCTCAAAGCGAAAAATATAGAGATAAAAACATTTTGAGAGGCATACTTTTACCACCAACAAAAACGACTTAAAGCTCCCAACACTTTCCATTCTAGATATATCATAGGCAGTTCCCAAACAGAAAATAAAGTTTATTCCTTTTTCCACCATACTTTCACTTTCCATGGCTAGGCGAATCCACGGTTGCCCTCCATACCAACACTTTCCAAGGAATTTATTATTTGATAACATAAAGTAAATTCATTTTTCATTTCGGGACTGGGCATCCCTAATACCTTTGCCTTACTCTCGTGCAATGACAAGTGAATAAACACTCATCGTGAGAATAACACATCTAGCATGGAAAATATTGGCCACCCCTCACCGCCTCGCGAGCAGTACGAGCACACAAAAGAGAAATTTATTTTGAAAATTAGAGATGGCACATACAAATTTTCTTAGAACGGCAAAAAAAAAACCCGCATATAGGTAGGTATAGTGGACTCATGTGGCAAAACTGGTTTAAAGGATTTTGGATGCACAAGTAGTGATCATAGTTAGTGCAAAATGAAGGCTAATAGAAGATTGAGAAGCGACCAACCAAGAAACGAATAATCTCATAAGCGAGCATTAAGCATAATTAACACCGAATAATGCACCACAAGTAGGATGTAATTTCATTGCATGACTATTGACTTTCGTGCTTGCATAGGGAATCACAAACCTTAACACCAATATTCTTACTAAAGCACAATTACTCATCAACACGAATCACATATCACATCATCATATCTCAAAACTATTACAAAGAATCAAGTTTATTTTGTCCAATGATCTTCATGAAAGTTTTTATTATATCCTTCTTGGATATTTATCACTTTGGGACTAATTTTCTTGTGTTGCTTTTGATAAGCTCAAACAAATATAAGTGAAAATCATGAGCATAATATTTCTTTCTCTCAAATTAATTTAAGTGAAGAAAGAGATAATTTCTTGAAAATTTTACTAACTCTCAAACAAATCTAAGTGAAGCAAGAGAGCATTTCTTAAAAAATACTAAAGCACACCGTGCTGAAAAAGATATAAGTGAAGCACTAGAGTAAATCCATAGCTCATTAAGTGAAGCATAGAGAGCTATTCTAACAAGTCATGGCATAATTTTCCTCTCTCAAACAAGTGTGTCCAGCAAGGATTCATGACTTAGAACACAAAGAAAAACAAGCAAAGACTCATATCATACAAGACGCTCCAAGCAAAACACATAGCATGTGACGAATAAAAATATAGCTTCGAGTAAAATACCGATGGTCGTTAGAAGAAAGAGGGGATGCCACTCGGGGCATCCCCAAGATTAGCCTCTTCTTACTCCTTATTCCTTCATCCATCGTAAGATAACCCAAAACTTGAAAACTTCAATCACACAAAACCCAACAAAACCTTCGTGAGATCCGTTAGTACAAGAAAGCAAATCACTACTATAAGTACTGTAGCAAACCAATTCATATTTTATTCTTGCATTATATCTACTGTATTCCAACTTTTCTATGGCAAGAACTCATCAAAGAAAACCACAGAATCATTAAAGCAAGCACACAACGCAAAGAAAACAGAATCTGTCAAAAACAGAACAGTTTGTAGCAATCTGAATATTTCAAATACTTCTGAAACTCCACAAATTCTGAAAAACTAGGACGACCTGAGAAATTTGTATATTAATCTTCTGCAAAAAGAATCAGGGAAAAAGCACATTTATGCGATTTATTGAAATTATTTTCGTGAGTGCATACGTTTATGTTTTTCAGCAAGATCAAACAACTATTACCCAGGAAGATCCTAAAGGCTCTGCTTGGCACAAACACTAATTAAAACACAAAAAACACAATCATAACAGTAGAATAATTGTGCAAACACTCAATAACATAAAGCAAAAAAGCAAAATAAATTTTATTCATTTGGTTGCCTCCCAACAAGCGCTATCGTTTTACACCCTTAGCTAGGCATAAAGCAAGGATCTAAGTTTTGTCATCTTTGTTTCGAGATCCATAGGATGCCCTCATGATTGATTCATATGGTGGCCTAATTCTTGTTCTAGGGAAGTGTTCCATTCCCTTCCTTGGTGTAAATTGAAATCTTACATTTCCTTCTTTCATATCAATCACGACACCGATAGTGCGTAAAAATGGTCTACCAAGAATAATTGGACAAGACGGATTGTAATCAATATCGAGAACAATAAAATCTATGGGCACATAATTCCTATTTGCAAGAATAAGAACATCATTAATTCTTACCATAGGCTTTTTAATAGTAGAATCCGCCAAGTGCAAATTTAAAAAACATTTTTCAATATCGGTAAGACCAAGCACATCACATAAAGATTTTGGAATTATAGAAACACTAGCACCCAAGTCACATGAAGCAAAACACTCATAATTTTTAATCTTCACTTTGATAGTAGGTTCCCACTCATAATGTAATTTTCTAGGAATTGAAACTTCTAATTCCATTTTTTCTTCAAAAGCTTTCATCATAGAATCAACAATATGTTTAGTAAAAGCTTTATTTTCTTCATAAGCATGGGGTGAATTTACCATGGATTGCAACAAAGAAATACAATCAATCAAAGAGCAACTATCATAGTTAAAGTCTTTGTAATCCAAAAGAGTGGGCACATCACTAGTTAAAGTCTTGACCTCTTCAAACCCACTTTTTATCAATTTTCTCAACAAGATTTTCACCCTCTGAATTATCGGGACGCCTTCTAGCTAAAGTTGACCGTTTTCCAGTCCCTTTACCATCAATCTTAACTTTACTAAACAAGGAATCGGTAGAAGAAACACCAATCATTGTAAGACTTTCATCACTTTTATGAAAGCAATCACTAGAAAACGTATTTTCTAAAAATTCTCTTCTAGCTCTAAGCATAGTGGTTCTTTTCTTGCGTTCATCCATAGAAACATAAAGAGCTTTAATTGATTCCTCTACTTTAGGCACAAAGATTTTCATCTTGATATTTTCAACATCATGAGAAATTCTATCAACACTTCTAGACAAACCATCAATCTTATTCAGCTTTTCTTCTATGGTGGTGTTGAAAACTTTTTGCTTGTTGATAAATTATTTAATATTATTCTCAAGATCAGAGGTGTTCCTATTTTATTATAAGAAGGATTTCCATAGGAATTACCATAATTATTAGAGGAATTACTAGGAAAAGGCCTAGGATTAAAATTACCCCTATAAGCATTGTTATTGAAATTATCACGAGAGATAAAATTCACATCTACGACATCACTATTTTGCTCAATCAAAGTAGACAAAGGCATATAATTGAAATCAATAGGAGCACTTTTACTAGCAACCAATCTCATAAGAGCATCAACTTTTTCACTCAAAGAAGAAATTTCTTCAACCAAATTAACTTTTTTACTAGTAGGAGCTCTTTCGGTATGCCATTGTGAATAATTTGCCATGATATTATCAAGCAATTTGGTGGCTTCTCCCAAAGTAATTTCCATAAAAGTCCCACCCACGGCGGAATCTAAAAGATTACGAGAAACAAATTCAACCCTGCATAATTTTTTTGTATGATTATCCAAAGATTTAACCCATGAGTTGGGCAATTCCTTAGCATCATTTTCATCCTTTCCCAAGATTGTGCAACATGCTCATGTTCAAGTTGCTTGAAATTCATGATATGGGTTCTAAGGGAAAAAAATTTGCGGGAGGAAAATACTTAGTGATGAAAGCATATTTGCACTTGTTCCAATAATTGATACTATTGCGAGGCAAAGAGGAAAACCAAAATTTTGCAGAATCACGCAAGGAAAACGGAAATAATTTCATCTTCACAACATCATTGTCCACATCTTTTTTCTTTTGCATATCGCATAATTCCACGAAGATATTAAGATGGAACGCGGCATCCTCATTAGGAGTACCGGAAAATTGATCTTTAAAAATAACAAGATTCAACAAAGCAGTACTAATATCACAAGACTCCGCACTAGTAGCGGGAGGAGCAATAGGAGTGCCAATAAAATTATTGTTATTGGTATTTGATAAATCACACAACTTGGTGTTCTCTTGAGTCATGGTGACTACGCAACAAGATTGGACTCAAAAACAGATCCGACAAGAAAACAGCGAACGAAAAAGAGGGCGAATAAAATGGCAATTTTTTGTGAAGTGGGGGAGAGGAAAACGAGAGGCAAATGGCGAATAATGTAAATTGCGAGGAGATGTGATTTGTGATTAGGAACCTGGTAGATGTTGAAGATCCTCCCCGGCAACGGCGCCAGAAATTCCTTTTGATGCGGCTTGAAGCTATGTCGGTATTTCCCCAATGAGGAAGGGATGATGCAGCACATCGACGGTAGGTATTTCCCTTTTCCCCAATGAGGAAGGGATGATGCAGCACAGCGACGGTAAGTATTTCCCTTAGTGATGAGACCAAGGTCATCGAACCAGTAGAAGAACCAAGCAACTCTACGTAAACAACACCTGCACACAAATAACAAATACTCGCAACTCGACGTGTAAAAGGGGTTGTCAACCCCTTTCGGGTAGCGGCGCGTGAAGATAGGCAAACAGACGTGAGAGAGTTGTAAATATTGATAGATCGAACACCAAATAAAATAAATTGCAGCAAGGTATTTTTGTATTTTTTGGTTTAATAGATCTGAAAATAAAAGTCAAATAAAATAGATCGCAAAGGCAAATAATATGAGAAAGAGACCCGGGGGCCGTAGGTTTCACTAGTGGCTTCTCTCGCGAAAAATAGCGAACGGTGGGTGAACAAATTACTGTTGGGCAATTGATAGAACTTTAAATAATCATGACGATATCCAGGCAATGATCATTATATAGGCATCACGTCCAAGATTAGTAGATTGACTCCTGCTTGCATCTACTACTATTACTCCACACATCGACCGCTATCCAGCATGCATCTAGTGTATTAAGTTCATGGAGAAATGGAGTAATGCAATAAGAACGATGACATGATGTAGACAAGATCTACTTATGTAGAAATAGGCCCCATCGTTTTATCCTTAGTAGCAACATTTATACGTGTCGGTTCCCCTTATGTCACTGGGATCAAGCACCATAAGATCGAACCCACTACAAAGCACCCCTTCCCATTGCAAGATAAATAGATCAAGTTGGCCAAAAAAACCAAATATCGGAGAAGAAATACGAGGCTATAAGCAATCATGCATATAAGAGATCAAAGAAACTCAAATAACTTTCATGGATAAAAACATAGATCTGATCATAAACTCAAAGTTCATCAGATCCCAACAAACACACCGCCAAAAGAGTTACATCATATGGATCTCCAAGAGACCATTGTATTGAGAATCAAATGAGAGAGAGGAAGCCATCTAGCTACTAACTACGGACCCGTAGGTCTACAAAGAACTACTCACGCATCATCGGAGAGGCACCAACGGACATGATGCACCCCTCCGAGATGGTATCTAGATTGGATCTGGTGGTTCTGGACTCTGCGGCGGCTAGAATTGATTTTCGTCGACTCCCCTAGGGTTGTTGGAATATTGGGGTATTTATAGAGCAAAGAGTCGGTTTATGGGGCACCCGAGGTGGGCACAACCCACCAGGGCGCGCCAGGACCTCCTGGCGCACCCTGGTGTGTTGTGCTCCCCTCGGAGCACCCCTAGGCGCTTCTCCGGCCCACTGGATGTCTTCTGGTCCAAAAAACCCACAAAAAGTTCCACTGCTTTTGGACTCCGTTTGGTATTGATTTCCTGCGATGTAAAAAACATGCAGAAAACAACAACTGGCACTTGGCACTATGTCAATAGTTTAGTACCAAAAAATGATATAAAATGATTATAAAATTATTATAAAACATCCAAGAATGATAATATAACAACATGGAACAATAAAAAATTATAGATATGTTGGAGACGTATCACAGAGCATAAAGCACAAGCTGTCGAGCCAGGGCCATTCCTTTTTCAAATCTGATCTGCAGAAGGTAACCGACCCCTAGTGGCCTGCCAGAGAAAAATCTTGATCTTGGGAGGGATCCTAGTAGCCCAAATGGGTTTGAACTTGGAAGTAGGGGTACCGCAATAATTCTAGTATAAAGAGACTTAACGGAAAACTTTCCACACGCAATATGGGGCCAGGTAACTGAGTCCTCCTCCTTCGAGAGGATTGGGAACATAGCAGCAAGGCGATGCCAGTCCCTCAGCTCTTCGGGAGGAAGGGACCTTCGGAAGCCCAAGTCCCAGTTATCCTTGGAGAGCTCAGAGATTGAGATCTCAGGAAAAGAGCAATAAGAAAACAAGGTAGGAAATACAGAAGCAAGAGTGGAGTCACCAGTTGATACGTCCATTTTGCATCATGCTTTTATATCATTATTTATTGCATTATGGACTGTTATTTCACTTTATGGTACAATACTTATGCATTTTCTCTCTTATTTTACAAAATTTACATGAAGAGGGAGAATGCGGACAGCTGGAATTCTGGACCGGAAAGTAGCAAATATGATAGACCTATTCTGCACAACTCCAAATGTCCTGAAAATTTACGGAGAATTATTTTGGAATATATTAAAAATATTGGGCGAAGAAAATACCAGAGGGGACCCACCAGGTTGCCACAAGCCTGGGGGCGCGCCCTACCCCCCTAGGCGCGCCCTACCCCCCTAGGCGCGCCCCTATGGCTTGTGGCCCCCCTGTCAGGCCTCCGGTGCCCCTCTTCTGCTATATGGTGTCTTTTGACCTGGAAAAAAAAATAAGCGAGAGCTTTCTGGACGAACCGCAACCACCTCGAGGTGGAACTTGGGCAGAACCAATCTAGGGCTCCGGCGGAGCTGTTCTACCGGGGAAACTTCCCTCCCGGAGGGGGAAATTGAAGCCATCGTCATCACCAATGATCCTCTCATCGAGAGGGGGTCAATCTCCATCAACATCTTTTCCAGCACCATCTCCTCTCCAAAAACCATAGTTCATCTCTTGTATCCGATCTTTGTCCCAAAACCTCAGATTGGTACCTGTGGGTTGCTAGTAGTGTTGACTACTCCTTGTAGTTGATGCTAGCTGGTTTATTCGGTGGAAGATCATATGTTCAGATCCTTAATGATAATTATTACTCCTCTGATTATGAACATGAATATGCTTTATGAGTAGTTACGTTTGTTACTGAGGACATGGGAGAAGTCTTGTTATAAGTAATCATGTGAATTTGGTATTCGTTCGATATTTTGACGAGATGTATGTTGTCTTTCCTCTAGTGGTGTTATGTGAATGTCGACTACATGACACTTCACCATGATTTGGGCCTAGGGGAAGGCATTGGGAAGTAATAAGTAGATGATGGGTTGCTAGAGTGACATAAGCTTAAACCCTAGTTTATCCGTTGCTTCGTAAGGGGCTGATTTGGATCCATATGTTTCATGCTATGGTTAGATTTATATTAATTCTTATTTAGTAGTTTCCGATGCTTGCGAGAGGGGTTAATCATAAGTGGGAGGCTAGTCCAAGTAAGGACAGCACCCAAGCCCCGGTCCACCCACATATCAAATTATCAAAGTAACGAACGCGAATCATATGAGCATGATGAAACTAACTTGACAATAATTCCCATGTGTCCTCGGGAGTACTTTGCTTGATATAAGAGTTCGTCCAGGCTTGATCTTTGCAATAAAAAGGATTGGGCTACCTTTCTGCACCTTTGTTACACTTGTTACTTGTTACCCGTTACGAATTATCTTATCACAAAACTATCTGTTACCGATAATTTTAGTGCTTGCAGAGAATACCTTGCTGAAAACCGCTTGACATTTCCTTCCGCTCCTCGTTGGGTTTGACACTCTTACTTATCAAAAGGACTACGATAGACCCCCTATACTTGTGGGTCATCAAGACTCTTTTCTAGCACCGTTGCCGGGGAGTGGAGCACCTTTGGTAAGTGGAATTTGGTAAGGAAACATTTATATAGTGTGCTGAAATTTACTGTCACTTGTTACTATGGAGAATCATCCTTTGAGGGGTTTGTTCGGGGTATCTTCACCCCGACCAGAAGAGCAAAGAGTTGCCCCTCAACCTACTGAACCTACTGAAAATATTTATTATGAAATTCCTTCGGGTATGATAGAGAAACTGCTAGCTAATCCTTATGCAGGAGATGGAACATTACATCCTGATATGCATCTAATCTATGTGGATGAAGTTTGTGGATTATTTAAGCTTGCAGGTTTGCCCGAGGATGAAGTCAAGAAGAAAGTATTTCCTTTATCTTTGAAGGAGAAAGCATTGACATGGTATAGGCTATGTGATGATATTGGATCATGGAACTACAACCGATTGAAATTGGAATTTCATCAGAAGTTTTATCCTATGCATCTAGTTCATCGTGATCGGAATTATATATATAATTTTTGGCCTCGTGAAGGTGAAAGTATAGCTCAAGCTTGGGGGAGGCTTAAGTCAGTGTTATATTCATGCCCCAATCATGAGCTCTCAAGAGAAATTATTATTTAGAACTTTTATGCTCGGCTTTCTCGTAATGATCAGTCCATGCTTGATACTTCTTGTACTAGTTCTTTTATGAAGAAGACTATTGAATTAAAATGGGTTTTATTGGAAAGAATTAAATGCAAATCTAAAGATTGGGAACTCGAGAAGGTAAGGAGCCAGGTATAAACCTTAAGTTTGATTGTGTTAAATCTTTTATGGATACCGATGCTTTTCATGAATTTAGCACTAAATATGGACTTGACTTTGAGATAGTAGCTTCTTTCTTTGAGTCATTTGCTACTCATGTTGATCTCCCTAAGGAGAAGTGGTTTAAATATCATCCTCCCATTGAAGTAAAAATAGTAGAACCTATTAAGGTTGAAGAGGAAACTATCGCTTATAATGTTGATCCTGTTATTCCTACTGCTTATATTGAGAAACCCCCTTTCCTGTTAGGATAAAGGAGCATGCTAAAGCTTCAGCCGTGGTTTGTAAGAGTTATACTAGAACACCTACACCTCCTGAACAAATTAAAGTTGAATCTAGTGTTGCTATGGTTAAAGATCTCTTGGTCGATAATATTGATGGGCATGTTATTTACTTGTGTGATGAAGCTGCTAGAATTGCTAGACCCAATAATAAAGATAAACATAGACCTATTGTTGGCATGCCTGTCGTTTCTGTTAAAATAGGAGATCATTGTTATCATGGCTTATGTGATGCGGGTGCTAGTGTGAGTGCAATTCCCTTTACCTTGTATCAAGAAATTATGAATGATATTACAAATGCTGAAATTGAAGAAATTGATGTTACTATTAAGCTTGCCAATAGAGATACCATTTCACCAATTGGGATTGTTAGAGATGTTGAAGTCTTGTGTGGGAAAATAAAATACCCTACTGATTTTCTAGTGCTTGGTTCCCCACAAGATGATTTTTGTCCCATTATATTTGGTACCTTTCTTGAACACTGTTAATGCTAAAATAGACTGTGAGAAAGAAACTATTAGTGAGGTTTTGGGGATGTGTCTCATGAGTTTAGTTTCTCCAAATTTCGTAGAGAAACCCACGACAAATAATTACCTAATAGAGATGAAATTATTGGTCTTGCTTCTATTGTTGTGCCTCCTACCGATCCTTTAGACAATATTTGCTAGACCATGAAAATGACATGTTCATGAATGAAAGGAAGGAATTAGATGGAATATTCTTTTATCAAATGCCTATTTTGAAACACAACTTGCCTATTGAGATTCTTGGGGATCCTCCTCCACCCAAGGGTGATCCCGTGTTTGAGCTTAAACAATTACCTGATACTTTGAAATATGCTTATCTTGATGAACAGAAGATATATCCTGTTATTATTAGTGCTAGCCTTTCAGGGCATGAAGAACAGAAATTATTGAAAACTCTAAGGAAGCACCGTGCAACTATTGGATATACTCTGGATGATCTTAAAGGCATTAGTCCCTCTCTATGTCAGCACGAAAATAATTTGGAACCTGATGCTAAACCAGTTGTTGATCATCATCGACGGTTGAATCCCAAAATGAAAGAAGTGGTAAGATATTAAATATTAAAGCTTCTGGAAGCAGGTATAATTTATCCTATTGCTGATAGTAGATGGGTAAGTCCTGTTCATTGTGTCCCTAAGAAGGGAGGTATCACTGTTGTTCCTAATGATAAAAATGAATTGATTCCACAAAGAATTGCCACAGGCTATAGAATGGCATGATCCTCTGCCTCTCATTGATCAAATGCTAGAAAGATTATCAAAGCATACACACTTTTGCTTTCTAGATGGATATTCTGTTTTTTCCCAAATATCTGTGTCACAAGAGGATCAAGAAAAGACTACTTTTACTTGCCCTTTCGGTACTTTTGCTTATCGATGTATGCCTTTTGGTTTATGCAATGCACCTGCTACTTTTCAAAGATGTATGACTGCTATATTCTCTGACTTTTGTGAAAAGATTGTGGAGGTATTCATGGATGATTTCTCCGTTTACGAAACTTTTTTTGATGATTACTTAAGCAACCTTGATCGAGTTTTGCAGAGATGTGAAGAAACTAATCTTGTCTTGAATAGGGAGAAGTGCCACTTTATGGTTAATGAAGGTATTGTCTTGGGGCATAAAATCTCCGAAAGAGGTATTGAAGTTGATAAAGCTAAAGTTGATGCTATTGAAAAATGTCGTGTCCTAAAGATATCAAAGGTATAAGAAGTTTCCTTGGTCATGTTGGTTTATATAGGAGGTTTATTAAAGACTTCTCTAAAATTTCTAGGCCTCTTACTAATCTCTTTCAAAAAGATGTTCCATTTGTTTTTTGATGATGATTGTGTAGAAGCATTTGAAATACTTAAGAAAGCCTTAATTTCTGCACCTATTGTCCAACCACCTGATTGGAACCTACCCTTTGAAATTATGTGTGATGCTAGTGATTATGTTGTTGGTGTTGTTCTAGGATAAAGAGTTGATAAGAAATTAAATGTTATCCATTATGCTAGCAAAACTCTAGACAATGCTCAAAGAAATCATGCTACTACTGAAAAAGAATTCTTAGCAGTTGTGTTTTCTTGTGATAAGTTCAGATCTTATATTGTTGATTCCAAAGTTACTTTTCACACTGATCATGCTGCTATTAAATACCTTATGAAAAAGAAAGGTGCTAAACCTAGACTTATTAGGTGGGTTCTCTTGCTACAAGAATTTGATTTGCATATTATTGGGAGAAAGGGAGCTGAGAACCCCGTAGCAGACAACTTGTCTAGGTTAGAAATATTCTTGATGACCCACTACCTATTGATGATATCTTTCCTGATGAACTATTAGCGATCATAAATGCTTCTCATAGTGCTTCCTGGTATGCTGATTATGCTAATTATATCGTTGCTAAATTTATACCACCTAGTTTCACATACCAACAAAAGAAAAAAATCTATGATTTAAGACATCACTTCCGGGATGACCCACATCTTTATAAAGAAGGAGTAGATGGTGTTATTAGACGTTGTGTACCTGAGCATGAACAGGAACAGATCCTACGCAAGTGTCACTTCGAGGCTTATGGAGGACGCCATGCTGGTGATAGAACTGCACACAAGGTATTACAATCTAGTTTTTATTGGCCTACTCTTTTCAAGGATGCTCGTAAGTTTGTCTTGTCTTGTGATGAATGCCAAAGGATTGGTAATATTAGTAGATGTCAGGAAATGTCTATGAATTATTCACTTGTTATTGAACCATTTGATGTCTCGAATGGGACCTTTTCCTTCTTATAATGGGTATACACATATTCTAGTTGCTATTGATTACGTTACTAAGTGGGTAGAAGCTATTCCAACTAGTTGTGCTGATCATAACACTTCTATTAAAATGCTTAAAGAAGTTATTTTCCAGAGGTTTGGAGTCCCTAGATATTTGATAACTGATGGTGGTTCACACTTTATTCATGGTGCTTTTCATAAATTGCTTGCTAAATATGATGTTAACCATAGAATTGCATCTCCATATCATCCTCAGTCTAATGGTCAAGTAGAATTAAGTAACAGACAAATAAAATTGATCTTGCTAAAGACTGTTAATAGATCTAGGAAGAACTGGTCTAAAAAGCTTGATGATGCATTATGGGCTTATAGAACTTGGAAGTGCATTAAGTCGACTAGAGGGGGGGGGGGGGTGAATAGGCGATTTTTTTATAAATTCTTCACTCAGGAATTTCAGGGTGAGGAAATTCCTAAGCTAAGAACTACTTGCAGCGGAATAAGTACTCAGATGCAGACATAACATGACATAGGCATAGACATCATGATGAAATGGATAAACAAACACAGAGTACAGAAAGAGAAAGCACATGATAAACAGGATGAAGACAAACAGACTGAAGAAATTGAACTGAGGAAATTTAGAAAGTCTTCAGTCAAAGTCTTCAAACAGATATGAATAAGCACACAACATAGTAATGAGGAAATGGAAGTGTTGAGGAAATACAACTAGTAGGCTTGGTGAAGACAGTGATTTGGTAGACCAGTTCCAACTATTGTGACAGTTGTACGTCTGGTTGGATCAGCTAGGCATTTAAACCTGAGGACACACAGTCCTCACCATATTCTCCTTGAGCTAAGATCACACAGACCTCGCCCAATCACTCGTGGTAAGTCTTCAGGTGACTTCCAAACCTTCACAAACTCGGTCACTCGGCGATCCACAATTTCCTCTTGGATGCTCTAGACCATGATGCCTAACCGTCTGGAAGATGCACAGTCTTCAAAGGTAACAAGCATCGGATCCACACAGGAATAATTTCTTCAGTGATGCTCAATCACTTTGGGTTTGTAGGTGTTTGGGTTTGGTTTTTCCTCACTTGATGATTTTTTCTCAAAGTCCTTGGAGGATGGGATGCTCTCAATGACAAGTGTCAGTTTCTCTCGGAGCAGCCAACCAGCTAGTGGTTGTAGTGGGTGGCTATTTATAGCCTAGAGAGCAGCCCGACATGATAAGACATAAATGCCCTTCAATGATATGACCGTTAGGTGGATAAGATATTTTGGGACAGCTGGCGCATAGCACAACAACGGTTGGATATTTGATCTATCAAATTCCTCAGGGCTATCATGTTCCTCCCTTGTAGGCAATCCGCACTGGCGAATTCCTAACTCCTCAGTCAGCACAAATTCCTTAGAGAACAGAAGAACTTCGTCTCTGTCACTGAAGAATTTGACTAAACTGTATGAGATTTCCAATGGCTTCACTCGAAAGGATTGGTAGGTGTAGGATTTTGAGATGAGCATCACTTGGAAACTTTTCCTTAGTTTTTCCTCGACCCCCTTTAATAGTACGGTGTTTCCTATGACTCAAGAAAGAGAAAATGAAACTATGAAAACAAAAGTCTTCACGCTTCAAGTTCCTCGCATGAATATCAAGTCTTCACGGACACACCAATTTCTTCACTTTCAAAGTCTTCGGTTGAAGACATTCATTTTTAGGGGTCGACTTTCTCTGTAAATATCAAACTCCTCATAGACTTATAGACCCGTGTACACTCACAAACGCATCAGTCCCTTAACCTATAAGTCTTCAATACACTAAAATCACTAAGGGGCACTAGATGCACTTACAGTCTCCCCCTTTTTGGTGATTGATGACAATATAGGTTCAGTTTTCAACGGGGATAAACATATGAAGTGTAAATACTGATATTGAGGAATTTGATTGCAAGATATAGAAGAAGTCCCCCTGAAGATGTGCATAAAGAGGAATTTGCTTTTGAGGCAATTCACATTTGAAGAGTAGAATCATGGAGATCTCCCCCTATATCTTGTAATTCACACACACATTTAACATATGATATGAAGAATTTGAAATGCACGATGAAATATGGTGACTGATGTAATTCAGCATGCATGCATTAACATATATGAGAAAATAGCATGCAGAAGAACATAGCAAAAGTATCAGACCACCACCGGGTTTAAGTTTATAACTCGATCCAGTAAAACTTCAGAAGAACGAGAATTGTAACTTAGCAAAAAATGCCCATATATAGAGACCCGCTTGAAGACTAACTCCAATTTCTCCCCCTTTATCATCGAATGACCAAAAGGGACGAAAAATGAGGACTAACGCCCCTGAAGAATATCATCATGAAGTCGATGGAGGAGCGCCAGCGTTGTTGGGGTCGGTTGTTGGGGTCGGTTGTTGAAGTTGGGCCTGCCGCAGTGTCGTCCAAATCTTCATTTTCATCAGTCTCGCGCGATGAAGAATAGGAGCTGGCCACCAAGGAAGGAACTTTGACCTTCTTGAATTTCTTCGACGGTGGCTGAGACCAGTCAAATTCCTGCTTGAAGCCCATCTGCTTGAGATCTTCTTCACTGTAGAGATGAGACAAAACAGCCCAGGTGCGATCAAATACTTCATGGAGGCAGTAATGGTTCTTCTTCACTGAATTGTGTGTAGCAGTCATGTTGTGAAGAATTGAACCAAACTGACGCTTGACCCATTTGTGGTTGCGATCGATCTTCTGATGAAGACTGAGGAGAAGCTCACGATCAGTCATCACCCTTGTATTTGTGCCTTGAGGATCTTGCTTTGAGGCATTAGCGGCAGAGTCGTGAGTGGCAGAGTCATCATTGGTGGAGTAGGATGCAGCTTTGCGAAACTGTCCATCCAATGGACGAATGCCTTCATCAATAACAGTAGTAGCCTTGCCCTTTTCATCAGCTGAGGACATTGTCCGCTTGAGGACTTCAATGGGGGGCAAGTAGCTTCCATGGTTGAGTGTGTCAGCCTTGTAATTGATTGAAGACCTTGATCTGAGGAATCTCATCATCCAGGGAGCGCAAGGCTTCAATTCAAAAGGTGACAATGTAATATTTGCCAGAGTCCGCATGAAGAGATCATGGTAGTTGACAGGAACTCCATGGATGATGTTGAAAAGCAGATTCTTCATGATGCCAGCGACCTCTTCTTCATTAAAGTCGTGGCCTTTGATTGGGCTCAATGTCTTGGTCTGAATGCGATAGACAGTTTGAGGCACATACAACAATTCCTTCACGAGGAATTTGGTTCTTGGGGCTTGACCAGGCTTCAGTGGCTTCATTAAGACTTGCATGTAGTTATCAAAGAGCTCAGGTTCATGGTATATGAGACGTGCACCTTTGAGGGGAGGACTGATAGGCAGGGCATGAAGCAATTCAGAGGCCGGTGCTTTGAAGTGAGTGTTTTCTGTCATCCAGTCCAACACCAAAGAATTCACGTCTTCAGCATTTCCTGTGATGTGCAGCGTCACGTAGAACTGAAGAATTAGCTCTTCATTCCAATCACATATGTCAGTGCAGAAGTTTAGCAGTCCAGCGTCATGAAGAACACTAAGGACTGGGGTGAAGCAAGGCAGCGATTCCATGTCCACATGAGGAATATGCTCATGGTCAAAGATCTTGTCCTTATCAAAAAGCAGTGAAGAGTAGAAGTTTGCTTGGCTGGCTGTCCAGAAACGCTTCCTTCGAAGGCGAGCAAATTCATAAGGGTTGTAATATGTGAAGAATACATGCTCATGGAAGAAGTCATCTGCCTTGAATTTTTGCGTCTTGGAGAAGGGATTCTTCGGCTTTGGCCGAGGAGTATCAGTCAATGCCCTTACAGCTTCAGGAATCTCAATCTCAGAAACCACAGGCTGAGGAATTTCAGTTTCTGCTTGAGTAGCAGCCTGGGTCTTCAACTCTTCATCAACATTAACATCAATACTAGCGGCTAAAATTACTTCAGGAATGGAAGAAGTGACTTGAGGTTCGTCAGAGCCCATTTGAACTTCTTCAGTCTAAACTGGGGACTGAGGAATCTGTTGCAATGGTGTGAACATGGGAGAGTTGGGGTGATGAATTTCCCAAAAGTCATCATTCATCACTGGAGTGGTGCTCCTTGTCGGTGTCAAAACCGGCGGATCTCGGGTAGGGGGTCCCGAACTGTGCGTCTAAGGTCGATGGTAATAGGAGACAGGGGACACGATGTTTACCCAGGTTCAGGCCCTATCTATGGAGGTAATACCCTACTTACTTCTTGATTGATCTTGATGAATATGAGTATTACAAGAGTTGATCTACCACGATATCGTTATGGCTAAACCCTAGAAGTCTAGCTTGCATGACTACGGTAATGAGTATTGATACATCCATTTTGCATTATGCTTTTATATTGATATTTATTGCATTATGGGCTGTTATTACACGTTATGTCACAATGCTTATGCCTATTCTCTCTTATTTTACAAGGTTTACATGAAGGGGGAGAATGCCAGCAGCTGGAATTCTGGGCTGGAAAAGGAGCAAATATTAGAGACTGAGGGAGTCCTGGATTAGGGGGTCTCCGGACAGCCGGACTATATCCTTTGGCCGAACAGTTGGACTATGAAGATACAAGATTGAAGACTCCGTTCCGTGTCCGGATGGGACTCTCCTTGGCGTGGAAGGCAAGCTTGGCAATACGGATATGTAGATCTCCTCCCTTATAACCGACTGTAACCCTAGCCCTCCGTGTCTATATAAACCGGAGGGTTTAGTCCGTAGGACAACAACAATCATACCATATGCTAGCTTCTAGGGTTTAGCCTCTACGATCTCGTGGTAGATCAACTCTTGTAATACTCATATCATCAAGATCAATCAACCAGGAAGTAGGGTATTACCTCCATCGAGAGGGCCCAAACCTGGGTGAACATCGTGTCCCCCGCCTCCTGTTACCATCCGCCTTAGACGCATAGTTCGGGACCCCCTACCCGAGATCCGCCAGTTTTGACACCGACATTGGTGCTTTCATTGAGAGTTCCACTGTGCCGTTGTCGGTGTTCTGGGAACGGGGGTCCCCAGACTTGCCTGCCCGCGGCCTGCAGCGTGGCTTAGGTGGTGGCCCAGTATGGCCCGTCTTCATCAGCACAAGACTCAAGACCCTCGCGAGGGGCCAAGCCTCGTGGGGCGGACGACGCAAGGCTTCCTCAGGGACGGCCTCGCCAGGCAGGCTCGCGAGGAGGTGGAGAGATCAAGGTAGGGTACCTCGCGAGATGCTCGTGACGCAAGCCATGACGATCGAGGCCAGGCGGGCGCCAGGCGGGCGCCGGCCTATGTAGTGTCCTTGTTTCCTCTTTGGTGCAAAGGGGGCAAGCACGGACTGTGACGCCCTCGATGCGGCTATATCTCCCACGTGTTGAAGCACGACTTAGAGGCATAACCGCATTGAAAGCAATGTCGCAAGTGAGGTAATCTTCGCACAACCCATGTAATACATAAGGGAAAGAGATACATAGTTAGCTTACAATCGCCACTTCACATAATACATGAGTAAAGCATTACATCATACAGATACAATCAAGGTCCGACTATGGAACCAAAATAAAAGAAGACTACCCCAAATGCTACACAGATCCCCGATCGTCCCAACTGGGCTCCACTACTGATTAACTGAAACGAAACAACACAATGAACAAGATCTTCATCGAGCTCCTCCTTGAGCTCGGATGCGTCACCTGCACGGTTTCATCGGCGCCTGCAAACTGGTTTTGGAAGTATCTGTGAGTCACGGGGACTCAACAATCTCACACCCGCGAGATCAAGACTATTTAAGCTTAAAGGAAGGACATGGTAGTGAGGTGGAGCTGCAGCAAGCGACTAGCATATATGGTGGCTAACATACGCAAAAGAGAGCGAGAAGAGAAGCAAAGCACGGTCGAACAACTATGATCAAGAAGTGATCCTGAAACTACTTACGCCAAGCATAACTCCAACACCGTGTTCACTTCCGGACTCACGAGAAGAGACCATCACGGTTACACACGCGTTGGTGTATTTTAATTAAGGTCAACTTCGGTTTTCTACAACCGACATTAACAAATTCCCATCTGCCTCATAACCGCGGGCACGGCTTCCAAAGATAATACCTGCAGGGTGTCCCAACTTAGCCCATGATAAGCTCTCACGGTCAACGAAGGATATTCCTTCTACCGGAAGACCCGATCGACTCGAATCCCGGACTACAAGACATCTCGACAATGGTAAAACAAGACCAGAAGACCACCCGCCGTGCCGACAAATCCCGATAGGAACTGCACATATCTCGCTCTCGTGGCACACCGGATAAGCTAAGCGTATATGTACCGACGTAATCCAAGTTTCCAAGGAATGGTCCCAAGACGGTGCTTAGTTTGGACCAACACTCAAGGAGCACTGGTCCGGGGTAAAATAAAGATGACCCTTGAGTCTGCAGAACCCAAGGGAAAAAGGCTTAGGTGGCAAATGGTAAAACCAAGGTTGGGCCTTGCTGGAGGAGTCTTATTCAAAGCGAACTGTCAAGGGGGTCCCATAAATCATCCAACCGTAAGGAACGCAAAATCCGGGAACATAACACCGGTATGACGGAAACTAGGGCGGCAAGAGTGGAACAAAACACCAGCATAAGGCCGAGCCTTCCACCCTTTACCAAGTATATAGATGCATTAATTAAATAAGATATATTGTGATATCCCAACAAGTAAACATGTTCCAACAAGGAACAACATCTCCATGTTCCAACAAGGAACAAACTTCATCTTCACCTGCAACTAACAACGCTATAAGAGGGGCTGAGCAAAGCGGTAACATAGCCAAACAACGGTTTGCTAGGAAAGGATGGTTTGGGGCTTGACATGGCAACATAGGAGGCATGATAAGCAAGTGATAGGCATCGTAGCATAGGCATAGCAAAAGAGCGAGCATCTAGCAAGCAAAGATAGAAGTGATTTCGAGGGTATGGTCATCTTGCCTGAAATCCCGCAAGGAAGAAGAACGAGTCCATGAAGAAGACAAACGGATGTAGTCGAACGGATCCTCACAACTCCGGAACGAAACCGAAGCTAACGAGAAAAGCAAACCGGAAAGAAGCAAACAACATAGTAAACACACAATCATAAACATGGCATGATGCACAATCAAGTATGATGCATGTCCGGTTTAAATAGCATGGCATGGCAATATGCACAAACAAAACTACAAGTTAAATGGAGCCCAATATGCAATGAGTTGCATATTGACGGAACACCACATTCAAATATTTAGTTCTCTCTCGGTTAGGTTACCAAACAATATTAAATGTTGGTAAACATGGCAATAGGTGAGGCATAAGTAAACTAACTATTTAGGCAAATTTAAATGAGGCCGGAACAACAAACAACAATTCCGGTAAAACCCCATATGCATATTTCGAATTTGGTACTGTTCTGACCTAAAGCATATTTTAGAGTTGTTAAACATGCAAAGTAATGCTACCATGTTAAACTAGGCATTTTTCTACCCCATTTACATATGAAGTTTATTAAAATCTGAGCTACGGTTATTTAGTTATGAATTAAAGCATTTTAACATGGCATATTAGCAAATTTAAATAAACCGCAAGTTAAACATTTTAACATGGGATGAAAGTGGCATATTATTAATCTACACAATTTTCTGAGCATTTACATATATAAAACATTTTAATCCGATGCACCAATTGTGAGTTATTAAATGCATGATGTAAGAGGGTTTTTCTGTAAAACTGGTAAATCACAGGATAAATAGCAAATTCGCAGCGCAGGAAAAAAAACCTACGCGGGCCGAATCTGGCTGGCCCAGCAGTGCTCAGGAGAGGGGTGGGTGGCTGCTCACATCCATGGGCTTGGCCCGGTTCGGTGGAGGAGGCGCTAGGCCAGCCTGTTGGAGGGGAGGCAGAGGTGGGCGCTGGGCCTTGGCGAGGCAAGGAGGGGAGGCAGCCCAGGCGCGCGCTCTCTGTTTGACAGAAAACAGAGGAGCAACGGCGCTGGAGCTCGCGACAGGAAGCAGGGGGCGGCGACGCAGGAACTTGGCGCGGCGGCGAGGAGCTTGGCGGACGGCGGCGAGGTCACCGGTGGCCGGGGACGCCCGGATCCAAGCATGGGGCGGCGAGGCAGGGGACCTGGCGGCGCAAGGAACGGAGGGGCGCGGATCCAGGCGCAGGGGAGGACTTGGCGAGGCTCGACGGCATGGAACGGTGGCCATGGCAGCAGGGGCGACCTCCTGTTGCTCCTGTACCTGGCGAGAGAGAGAATTTGAGAGAGCAAGAGAGTCAGAAGGAGGAGAACGAAGGGAGAGAGAGAGAGGGACGAGGCCGGTCCCGATCGACGAGGAAGAAGGGGCGCGCAGAGGAGGAGCGGTACCGGGGCTTGGCGAGCTCGGCGTCGAGGAAGGAGCTCCGGCGAGGTGACAAGAGGGAGGAGGTGGTCGGCGCTCGAACGAGGAGCTCCTGGCTCGGGGACGACGGCCCATGGTTGACGATGGGAGCGAGGAGGCGCGAGGTGGCTCTGGTGCCTGCTGGGTGGCCAGCGGAGGGAGACGAGGTGAGGAGGAGGCGCCACTGGAGGGTTCCATGACGGAGGAGCGGGCGGTGGATCGAGAGGAGGAGGAGGTGGTTGGATTGGATCGGGCAAGATGAGGCTGCAGGTGGCGAGCGATGGTTGGGGAGGGATGGATCCCGAGGGGGATTTGGTGAGTGCGGCGGCGGTAGGGACAAATCTCCTAGAATTTAGGGTTTGGTCCAAAATGGACTAGGGGTAGACTATATATATATGGAAAAGAGAGGAGTTAGATCATCCGATCAAAATCCGACGGTCGGGAAAAGATAGGTTAGGAAAGTCTAAATAAGAAACGGAGATGTTTTATAGACGTTAGGGGATGATCCGGATCCATCGGTGATGACCGAGCGGTTCGGGTTCGGGGCAAGTTTTCGGACTAGGTTGCGAGGGGTCGATGCGCTGTACAAAGAGACTCCGGTTTAGGCGAGAGGGAAAACGAAGAACAAGTTTGGTCTCGAAACGGTCAACGAAAGCAAGGGGACAAGGGGGTTTTGTTGGACTCGGAGAAAGAGAGAAAAGAGGGGTCCAATTGGTCTGAGAGAAGGTCAACAAGGACAAGCGGTCTGACAACAGGTCGACGAAGACAAAGAGAGAAGCAAGAATTCTGAACGGTTACGAGGTTTTATGAAAACATGCGGATGCAATGCGGATGATGCGATGATGAAATGCATGACATGAACAAAATGCAAAACGAAAGACAAAAACCCAACCACGGAGAAAATAACATATCGCATCTCCGGGAAAGGCAAGAGTTGGACTTACGAATATGGGAAGTTGTATCCGGGGCGTTACAACACTCCACCACTACGAGAGGATCTCGTCCCGAGATCTAGGATGGCACCGGATAGAAAAGGAAGAGGAAGATAAGAGGTAAAACTAAGTTGCTTCTTTGACGAACGAGTGAAACCACGAACTTTGAGAGGTTGAACAAAATGAAAGAAAGAAAACAACGAAGATGAACAAAGTTGAAAACACTCTGTTAGAAAAGAGGAACATGGCATACGACGAGAACCAAGAGGTTTAGTGATAACATAGATATCGACACCACTCCGGTTAAAACAAGATAGAGAAGGAATAAGAATGATATAATTTGGGCAGCACTCCGACTGAAAATAGAAGGAATTGAACATGAACTTGAGAAGATGGGATGATACTGATGAAATAAACAACACACTGCCTCCTAACTATTGAAAGAATGGCACAAGGGGTAAGAAAGATTTCAGACAGCTCTCCGGTTGAGGAAGCAGGCAAAACTTGATAAGATGAGAGAACTCGAATGAAAACATGACACTCCGGTTAAATGGATAATGCAAGAAAAAGAACATGAACTTGACAAAACGAGGTGATGGGTGAAGAGAGCAACATCACAATGCCTCCGGAAACAATGCATGATAGTTAGAAGTTGGAATGAATAGAACGAAGAATGAAACCAACATCTCCCACCATAAATGAATTTGAAAGAGCATCCTTACGAAGTCGGATTGAACGGAGTTGTTTGAAAAACAACAACGGTAAGAATAAGCTTGTAGTGGGCTTATGAAAACATCTCAAAATTATGAGGTGAGCTTCTGCCACCAATGGAAACAATTGATTGGATTGAGAGCAACACGGAGAAGAAAACTTCTTTCATTGAGAGGATAGGAGGAAAACTTGGATCATTGATAAGCACCATAATTAGCAACAATCCTTAGGGAAAGCTTTAGGTGAAATATAGCCCAAGATAACTCCAATGACGAGATTGATGGATTTAAAATACCTCATTCTTGACAACATGTGAATCATGAAGCATGAAGGGAAATTGTCAAGAATGGCATAGCACCACCTCAAAAGATAAGATAGAAAGAATTGCACCTCGGAATGCAAGATGAAGAATGCTTGAACTCCTCAAAACAAAACATGTGTTGAGCACCATGTTTATTTTAGAGTATAGCTTGGCGGATCTTAACTTCGAGAGAAATCTTGAAGAACAATTGAAGAATGAAAGAATCCTTGACGAAGCACCATGTAGAGCCTCCATGAAGAACTCCGGTAATGAAAGGACGATAGAAAGAAAGAGAAGTTGACAACACAAGGTGAAGCCTTGCAGTGATAAGATGAAGCTTTGAAATGATATAACCGAGAAAACTTTGAACTCCGGAAAGAAAGATGAACAAACTCCGAAAAGAAGAGATGAACAACTTAGAACTGAGAAATTGATACCCTTACGAACTCCGGAAGAATGAATCAATCACTTGGATGAAACAAGAACAAGAATTATGTTATGCGTATCCTTCACCAATTTAGATTGATGACAAGCAACGGATTAGGAATACTACTTATTCTCATTGAAAAATGATTACAGATAGAGATATAGCGCAAACTTGAGAAGGTATTGATGGAACCACCGGTGGGATTTGGAAACAACAAATGAATCTATATGATAACGAAGGAAGAGAACTCTTGAACGAACCACCGTAAGATTTGAAAATGAACGAAGAAAAGATAAAGAAACACCGGGAAGAATTAGAAATGAACGAAGATACTTGAGAGAATTTAGATACAAGTGAACGAATAGATGACGAGCTGATTGGAGAATACTTGAATGATGCACCGGTAAGATTTGGGGAACAAGAGCTGAAAGATTGAATGAATAATTCTGAGATGACGGGCTCAGAAGAATCAAACTGAAAAGACTCCTGAATTGCTCCAGATGGTTAAAAAGAATTCTCACAATCGAAACAATTATGAGGATGGCACGAAGCTAGAACCATGAATCTTGAAGAGAATGGAGCAAGATTTAGAGGAAACACTTCCTCGGTCTTCAAAATCCGAGAATGACGACAAGAAACACCACCATGAATTGTTGAGGCACTCTGGAATGAAAATTAGAAAGGTTGAACCAACGATGAAAAGAATTTGAAAGATCTTGGAGAAAGACATTTGACTGATGATAATTCATTCTTACGTCAAACTTTGAAAGAATTTGGGAATAGCTCCAAGAAAATTAAAAGAGTCAGGTAAGATCCTGGAAAAAGACCTGTGGGTTAGGGCCCACTCAAAAGAACCACCGTTGAACAATTGTTTGAAATAGATATTGCACCGGTAGAATTAAATGGCTCAAAAGGGATAACAACTACGAGAAATCTTGCACGGATTAGGAATGAAAACACGAATCTTCTGAGATAATCTTCGGCACTCCGGAACAATTGAATAACAAGAACTAAAAGATTATGAGGTGCACCGGTATGAGAAAACATTTGAAATGAGGAAGGGAATATGATCAACACCGAAAACTTGACTTGAGTCCACCGGAGAAGAAAATTAGAATGGAACAATGATAAGGTTGAAGCTTCCTTAGCGTCTTCATGAGAAATCACCGGATAAAACATTAAAGGAAAAGAATGAAGAAACTTCACTCAATAAAATGGATACTTGATTAAGAAATCTGAGTCCTTGAAGAAAAAAGGTGGGAGGGCGGGGAAAACAAAGACAACTTGGGACGGATGAAGCAAGCACCGTTGCAAAGAACTGAGAATTGATCTCACGAATGTTGGAATGATCGGATTTACTTGGAGAGAAGCACGCCGGTTGGGAAAAGAATTAACATGACGACCTAGATGATCAAGAAGGATTAGTATTCACATAGAAATATGAGAACACCATTTAGGAGAGGTATGGATTCAACATTTGGCATTGAAGCAACTCGAGTACCACAAATAAAACAAAACAAAGGATTTGGCTTGCGGAATAAGCCGGAACAAATACATATGATAGAGATTTACCCAATCCCATATCATGCATCTGTCGGAAAGATATTCTAGGAGCTACTTGAATTCCCACCTATAAACTCCCGAAACTTTCTGGTTATGCAACTGGTGTTGGGGATACAGGGACACAAAATATATCACCCAAACTAACAATACCTAGATCCAAAGTATCCATCCTTCAACACATAACCAAGAAACCTTCGAAATCGTGTACCTCAACCTTCAAAAGCATCCGTTATACGAAGTCATGGCAATACTCTCGAGCTCGCCTCAAAGATCGGGTTATCGAGGTTATCTCACCAACAACGCATAAAAGAGATTTTCGATGTCGGCAAAACTTAGGTATTCCGTAATCGCAACGATAAAATTGTGACGACAACACCTCGGAGCTCAACTCCCGGACACCGCCACAACCCCTAAATGTCGAGGCACCAAGAACAATGTTCTCGCCACAAAACCATCGAACAATTCCAAGATACCCGCGTGATCCTAAAAACAATTTATGGGACCCCCTTGACAGTTCGCTTTGAATAAGACTCCTCCAAAGAAGGCCCAACCTTGGTTTTACCATTTGCCACCTAAGCCTTTTTCCCTTGGGTTCTGCAGACTCAAGGGTCATCTTTATTTTACCCCCGGCCAGTGTTCTTCGAGTGTTGGTCCAAACTAGAGCACCGTATGGGACCATTCCTTGGCAACTTGGATTACGCCGGTACTGTGACGCTTAGCTTATCCGGTGTGCCCGAGAACGAGATATGTGCAGCTCCTATCGGGATTTGTCGGCACAGCGGGTGGTCTTGCTGGTCTTGTTTTACCATTGTCGAGATGTCTTGTAGTACAGGATTCGAGTCTCGATCGGGTCTTCCCGTAGAAGGAATATCCTTCGTTGACCGTGAGAGCTTATCATGGGCTAAGTTGGGACACCCCTGCAGGTATTATCTTTCAAAGCCGTGCTCATGGTTATGAGGCAGATGGGAATTTGTTAATGTCCGTTGTAGAAAACCCGGTTGACCTTAATTAAAATACACCAACAAGCAGTGTAACCGTGATGGTCTCTTCTCGCGGAGTCCGGAAGTGAACACGTGTTGGAGTTATGCTTGACGAAGTAGTTTCGTGGATCACTTCTTGATCATAGTTGTTCGACCGCGCTTTGCTTCTCTTCTAGCTCTCTTTTGCGTATGTTAGCCACCATATATGCTAGTCGCTGCTGCAGCTCCACCTCACTACCCCGTCCTTCCTTTAAGCTTAAATAGTCTTGATCTCGCGGGTGTGAGATTGCTGAGTCCCCGTGACTCACAGATACTTCCAAAACCAGTTTGCAGTGTGCCGATGAAACCGCAGGTGACGATCCGAGCTCAAGGAGGAGCTCGATGAAGATCTTGTTCATTGTGTTGTTTCGCTTCGCTTAATCAAGAGTGGAGCCAGCTTGGGACGATCGGGATCTGTGTAGCATTTGGGGTAGTCTTTTTTATTTTGGTTCCGTAGTCGGACCTTGATTGTATCTGTATGATGTAATGCTTTACTCATGTATTATGTGAAGTGGCGATTGTAAGCCAACTATGTATCTCTTTCCCTTATGTATTACATGGGTTGTGCGAAGATTACCTCACTTGCGACATTGCTTTCAATGCGGTTATGCCTCTAAGTCGTGCTTCGACACGTGGGAGATATAACCGCATCGAGGGCGTTACAAGTTGGTATCAGAGCCAGGTTTTATGAAAACATGCGGATGCAATGCGGATGATGCGATGATGAAATGCATGACATGAACAAAATGCAAAACGAAAGACAAAAACCCAACCACGGAGAAAATAACATATCGCATCTCCGGAAAAGGCAAGAGTTGGAGTTACGAATATGGGAATTTGTATCCGGGGCGTTACACGGACGTGGAGTACCAAGGCATTAGGCAAAGGTTGCCATTTCAGTGCAACGATACCAAGACCAGCGGAGCGGCAGGATGGAGGTCACCGTGTAGCCTAAGACGGTGTCATCGCCGGTGCTTTTGGCAGCCGAAGACCAACTTTAGTCAGGATAACTTGTACTAGATGTTCCCCTTTGAAATGGCCGTTGTTGGCGCCCTTCCCGCTCAATATTTGGGGAGAGGCCCATGGCCTCTATAAATAGAGCTAGCCACCACAGAGTAGAGAGAGGAGATAGAACCCTAGCCAGAGAGAGAGAGAGAGAGAGAGAGGTGATCGAACTCACCCAAGCAGTTCATCGCACCAGCTCAAGAACACCTCTCGCGAGGCTGTTCTTCCCATGTACTGTTTATCATCAGCCCCTGAGGCAATCCACCAAACCACACAGTAGAGTAGGGTATTACACCACAACGGTGGCCCGAACCAGTATAAATCTCGTGTCCCTTGTGTTGTTCATGGTTTCATTTTAGATCTCACGAGGCGATCGTACGAGATCACTAGGGAGAGATCTTCGTGCGCACCCCAGAGTTCGAACCTTAAGGGTCTGCCGGAACCCAACATCCGATATTTGGTGCGCCAGGTAGGGGAGGGGAGGAATCTTTCTTCCGCTGTTCACGTTCGATCTTTTGTCGAGTCCATGGCTGACGCTCGTTGGGCTCGTGCCGAGCGTTGGGCTGCTCTCGCTGCCCGTGTCGCCCAGACGGCGCCCGTCGGCGGCGCCCGCTGCTCCGTCGCCGCTGCTAACGCCGCCATCGGCTGGCGGGGAACAAGCAGCAGGCTCGCTCAGATCCTTCGTGCGGCGGGAAGGCCGCACCGCCACCCTGTCGCCGACTCCAGCCGGTTCGTCGCCCCACGCCTGTCCGCGCTTTCACGGACGCCAAGACGCCGCGATGCTCTCGGGCGCTGTGAGCTCCTGCACTACCGTCCCGCCGACGACCTCTATGAGGACTGGCTCGCCAGATCACCGAAGCTCGCTGGCCGCAGGGGACTCTTCTATGTCGCCCTTCCGCTGCCTCGCCCCATCCTGCGCAGGAGGCGTGGATCAGGAGGTGCCTGCGCCACCTCCTCCCCAAGAAGGCGCCTGGCTCCAAGGCACGCGACCCCATGACGAGATCCATCGCGTCCGGCGCCCGCGCGACAAGAAGGGAGCTGCCAAGAAATCCCTCGTCCCCAAGAAGGTGCTCGCGTGCTCCCGGCACCGGTGCGCCATGACCGCATCCCTGCGCCACCACGTCAAGATCCCGCGCTGCTCCAAGCGGCGGCGCGCGGGGATCCCCAGGAGCAAGCCCAACATCAGCAGTGGGCTCTGGTGGCCACCGCAGGCTGCCGCGCCTTCACCTCCGAGCTACGCAGTGTCGCCTGGCCAGGAAAGTTCAAGCTTGACCTGCCACCTCGCTACGACGGCACTGCAGACCCCACGGAGTTCCTACAGCTCTACGAGCTGGGCATCAAAGCCGCCAATGGGGGCGAAAAGGTCATGGCGAACTGGTTTCCCATGGCGCTCAAGGACGGTGCCCGCACCTGGCTCCTAAACTTGGCTCCTGGCATGATCTCCTCCTGGGATGAGATGCGCACCCGCTCCATCGCCAACTTCCAGGGCACTCGCGACCATCTGCCGGCCGTGGGTGACCCGCGCCGCATCAAGCATCATTCTGGAGAGACCTTGCGTATACATCCAAAGGCTTCAACAACGCCGCTCAAGATTCCGTGTGATCAAGAGGCCATCATTTCGTGTTCTCTCGATGGCGTCGCGACGCCAAGATGAAGGAGGAGCCGCAATCCATGAATATCCGCCCACGTCGCCGAGCTGTTCAACCCGGCGACCAAGCGCGCAAGGGCTGAGGAAGGGCGCCTCCCTTCTCGAGCTCCCAGCAAAGGGACCTAGAAGAGAAGAAAGCCAAGGCCAAGTATGTGAAGCGCAAGGGAGCAGCTGTACTCTCGTGGAGCCAGACACTGCCGCGCGGAACCAGCCGAGTCGCCCAAGGGCAGCCGCATCAGTGTACCACGATCTCCATACCCACAACACCAACGAAAAGCCAAGAGCTCGTGGTCGCGGCGAGAGGCCGTGTCGGTCGACGTCCCGAGCGCAACGATCGGGCTACGACCGAGGCGGAGCAAGAGGTGGAGGGCGATGGGACGACCGTGGCCCTCGCCAAGGGTGGCATGACCGACCTCGCGAGGACCGCTGGCAGGACCAGCCTCGCGAGGGGGCTTGGAGAGATCAGCCTCGTGAGGATCGCCCACAAGGCAACGCAGGCCTTCCTCCTCTGACACCACCACCAAGGAGGAATGAAGACCATCATCGACGAGGAGCTGGGGCTTCCAGAGCCACGGCAATCGCCAGATCCTGGCGGCGCCAGCCCCAGCCTCAGAGCGCATCTTCAAGCAGTTTGCTCGCGAGGTGAACGCAGTCCTCCCTGCTTGAGGCCACGCACCCTCTCAGGTGGTATGCGTGCACCATCACGTTCAGGTCAGCGGACCAGCTCAAGCGCGCGGCAACGGCCGGTGTCCTCCCAATGCTTTGTTCCCCACCATCAAGAATGTGCAAGTCACCAGACCTCATCGATGGTGGAGTAGGACTCAGATTCCGTCTGCCGAGACGCTCAAAATCTGCAAGTACCATATGATTAGCTTCAGCCAACCAAGCCTTTCTCAGGAGTCACTGATGGTTCCACTGTCCCGACAGGGCAGGTCGCCTTCCTGTCACCTTTGGACAGCGCAGCAACTACTGCACCGAGCTCATTGACTTCAACGTCGCCACATTCGCCGCCATACAATGCCATCCTCGGTACCCAACCCCGCCAAGTTCATGGCGTTGACTCACCATGGCTACAATGTCCTCAAGATGCCAGAAGCGGTGGGGTCATCACGGTCCCCGTGGAAGAGAAGGATGCGGTGTCCCTCGAGCGCCTTCCGTGTCGCGCCGACGAGGACCCGGACAGCAAGAGTGGAAACCTCCCCGGAGCAGCTCCCAAGAAGAAGAAGACATCACCTGCTCAAGGCCTCGGGAGGCAGGCGCCCAGAGGCGCCACGTCCGACATGCGCCCGCCCAAGGGGCGCCACCTCCATCGCATAGGAAGGTGGCGCCTGGCGCCTCCTCGGCATGGCTCGGGCTCTCCCGGGAGCCACCGACTTTGCTAAGGTCACGAGGAGGCGCTTGGGCACCACTTGAGGCGTGAGCCATGCACGCCCTCGTGAAGGCGAAGAAAGAAGGACCCAACCTCGTGAGTTCATCACCAAGGCCGCCAGATGTGGAGGAATCAAGAGTCATGCGCGCAACCGCCGCCGCCTGGCGAAGCTCCCCATCCAGCGAGGATGGCGGGCTACGCGTCCTGCATCGACTACCTGTGGCTCAATCGAAGTTGCCAGAGTGCTTCGGCCTTCAAGCATGGGGCGCTATGCGACCACCGCACAGCTTTTGTTCTCATGCCCTTTGGCTTGTTTTACGCGGCTGCAGCCCACCAATACCGATGAGGAGCATTCTGAAGCTCAGTGGCCAAGCATCGCTGCTCTTGGAGGAGATGGAGATGGACCTCAATCGGGCCGCCTGACCTCCCGAGCCTCCCGAGGCTCGAGTCCCGAGGGTTTGTGAGGATCGCCCTTCACCCCGCATCATCAGCTACTCCAACAATCGCTTTGCAACAAAGATCGTGACTTCTTTCCAGCCTCGTTTAGCCGGAGCGCCTATTGGGCTGCATCATTCCTGTGTCGCGGGTCCGCCCTCGCGCATGTATCCGTTTTTCTTATGTTCTCTGCTTATCTTGTTGGGGGCGCCTCTCGGGCTGCATCATCCCCAAGCCGCTCGGGCCTGATCCGGTGGCGTTTGCTTTCCCTGCATCTACCTAAGTTGATTTGCTCCTGCATGATTGTCGTCCGCAGCCCACCACGGGCCTATTTTTCCTCATGCGAATCGCTTGCACGTTAAAAGGGGGGCGCCTGAGCATCGCGACTCATGGGCTCTTAATGGCTCTCCAGCCCTCAACCCCTGGCCTTGACCCACGGCATCGCGACCTATCATACCAGCGGCGGCTGAGCTTGCTCGAGGGCCGGGACGTGAGGACGTAGAGCATTTGCATTTTAACCACCTTGCAGGAACATACCATCCACAAAGGCCTGAGCCAGCGCAACCTCCTCGAGGTAGGGCCTCGTGAGTCCCGCGCTGGCTCACGGGTGCCCAGATACACCTTCCTAGCCCTACCGTGCCGGCCACATGTCAGGGCGGGGCTGTACACGCCTTGGGGGCTCCTCCCGGAGGGGAGCCCCTCCCACGCACTGCTGGAAGCACCATGCTCAGCTGGCTGACGACACACAGCCGAGGAGCGGCCGTGCCCGTGCACACATACGAAAGCACTATGTTCCGCTACTGGTGATAAACAACCGAGGGCAGCCCATGATCAGATCAACCTCGGGAGCCCAGAGCCTGTCCGCACCATCGCAAAGCCTCCCTGGAGTGCCGCGAGAGGGGCTGGACACGGGCTGCGCTGGCCACGCCCGAGCACATGCCACCCAGCCAGTCCCTCGGACCTGGTCATCGCGCGCCTCCCCGAAAGCAGAGCCAAGGTATGAAGACTCGCTTGAGCTGCCAAGGGGACTCCTGAGCATCGCGACTCAGGAGCCTAACTGGTCACGTAGCCCCTCACTCCTTAGTTTCGAAAGGCTAGCGGCGGTTGAGGTATGCGCGGGGCCGGGCTCTGCCGACGTAGAACGACAAAAATCCTCTCCTCCGCCCCCTCCCTATTTGCTGTTTGAGCGTCAAGGGGGACTCCTGAGCATCGCGACTCAGGAGCCTAACTTGCCACGTAGCCCCTCACACCTTAGTTCCGTCCTGGTGACCCGGTTGGGGCTAACGGCGGCTGAGGTATGCGCGGGGTCGGGCCCTGCTGAGGGAGTCCTGGATTAGGGGGTATCCAGACAGCTGGACTATATACAGCGTCCGGACTATTGAAGTGTGAAGATACAAGACTCAAGACTTCGACCTGTGTCCGGATGGGACTCTCCTTGGCGTGGAAGGCAAGCTTGGCGATCCGGATATTATATTTCCTTCCTTGTAACCGACTCCATGTAAAGCCTAGCCCTCTCCGGTACCTATATAAACCAGAGAAGTTGGTCCTTAGAAGGCCGATCACAATTACAATCATACCATCATAGGCTAGCTTCTAGGGTTTAGCCTCTACGATCTCGTGGTAGATCTACTCTTGTGCTACCCATATCTTCAATATTAATCAAGCAGGAAATAGGGTTTTACCTCCATCGTGAGGGCCTGAACCTGGGTAAACATTGTGTCCCTTGCTTCCTGTTACCATTAGCCTAAGAGGCACAGATCGGGACCCCCTACCCGAGATCCGCTGGTTTTGACACCGACATTGGTGCTTTCATTGAGAGTTCCTCCGTGTCGCCGCATAGGCTCGGCGGATCCTTCACCATCATCAACAACACGGTCCCGGCGCAGACCTTTCTCCCGGACAGATCTTCATGTTCGCGGCTCGACCGCGGGCCAATTCGCTGGCCATCCGAGCGGATCGATAGCTACGCTCGCCACCGATCAGGATCGAAACCTGAACTACACGGTGGGCATCCGCGAGACCGGATCTTCGACGGATTCGGCCTATGCCGAGCACCGACAACACGACGAGCACGGCTTAGACCTCGCTGTCGGACAAAGCTCGAGTATCACCCCGCAGAGCCCTGCACCTGAATCAGAGCAGGCTGCGCTGCCTAAGGACGGAGGGATGGACCTCGCCGCAGGTCGCACACTCATCGGCGGTGGAGCCAAACACGGTCTTACTCTGTGGTGGCTCAGACTCCGGACCCCAGATTCCTATCAGATGTTGGTTCCATCCGCGACTCCGAGCCACGAGCCAGGTTGGGCTCCGTAATGGAGTTCACCGTGGATATCTTTCCAAGACTCGCCTTCGCGACATGCTGACTCATTAAAGTCTCCTCTTTGTCGAGGCTCTTGACCAACTATGTCCTGCTCGAGTGGGAAGTAGGCGATGAAGGAATTTGTTGCCCACCCACCACCCACTTCATTGCCACAATGATGATTTAACCGGGCGATCGACTTCAATCAAGACATCGACGGTATAGACGACGATGCAGAGAAGAACATGAACCACCGCCATCAAGGTGGTGGACACCGCCTCCCTATGATATATATATATGGCGACACTTCAAGGAAACAAATGGCGATGAGGCAATGGAGGATAATCCTCGTGGAGAAAATCAAAGCATGGGCGCCATCGGCGCCGCCCAAGCCCCACCACAACAATACCGCCCGTAAGACGAAAACAACTGATGGCGCCAAGATGAATATAACCCTAGTCGGCCTGTTTTAAGAAGGCCAGACCGCCATCGGGATACTTGGAGAGGGACAATTATACGCGCCCCGAGGACGAGGCAAGCTCGCAATGACGAATTCGGGCGGCTTGAAGATCCAAAGGAACAAGCTCGCTTCGAGCGACGGCTCATGGCCACGGCAAGGAGCCTGCAAAGGAAGCAACAACAGCTTAAAGCTGACCAAGATTTGCTGGTGTACATATGGACCAAGGTCCTGGCCACCGAAAGGCACATGCCCCAACGTCAACACATCACTACAGTCCAAAACAATACGAAGGACACACAAAGAGGCATCCTCAAGCCTCTACAAGAATGATCATAAGCGCCAAGTCAAGAAAGCTGGTGCTAATTCCAGAACTCCCACCAAGAAGCGACAAAGAATAGCTCAGACCTATCCGCCCGAGCCACACACTCGATCAACCATGTGAAATTCATGGTACTCCTAGAAGGACGGCAAAGCATACCAATAGAGAATGCCGGATCCTCAAAACAAAGCGGCTGGTCGGGTGTCGAAATAATGAAGGGAGGCGCCCGTCAAGAGACCCCCCCATAGCATAAAAGCACGGCCGACGCCTCGATCAAGATTGACCACAAAGCAATTCAATTGCAGACTCTAGACATAGCAAACCAGGGCTCCATAACACATAAAGCCCCGCAGTGAAATCACAAATAACATCTTCTAAAAGATGCTAGGGCAAAGGCCAAGTTTTATTGGCCCACCACCTAATGGTTGTCCTAGGATCACCAAAATACCACGCCAAAGAATAATTCTTCTAAGACCTTCCCTCATACGGTAATTTACCATATGCTAACAGGTTATCCACGCCGACTAGATCTCACGTGGTAAAATCACTGTGCCAACACCGGGCGATACAACCACACCTTTGGGCAAGGCGTAACCCCGCCTAGAGCAGAAATGATATAACTACCGAGTAGCGTAGTCGCATGCCCGCCAAAATTCTGATATAACACCCACTATCCGACACCAACTAACAAGTCCGCGCTTACTTCACGGTCTAACGGCTGGATTAACCAGGGTCCGATTAGGAACCCTCGAACCAACCGCAAGAGGACGTCCAGCTACCTTCAAGTATTTGCATTTACAAACTAACCTTGACGCAGAACAAGATTGGCGATGTGGAATCGGCCAGGACACACAAGGAACCCCCTACCGTAAGGCGTTCAGACACTTCAGCTCACCCACAACCACCTCCATCCGCCATCACAAGTTCCGCCAAAACACCTCTTTTCATAATCATAAATCGCACTAATATGCATAGACATATCATCTTACTACAATGCGAGACTTAAATAACACTTGCCGACCGCCGCTTTTTCCGACACCTTGTGTTACGCCCGATTTTGCCAGGGCTTCACAAGACGACAAGAAGTCCGACCACCTTTTCGTCGCCGCACCCTCAACTTATAGCACTATATGCATCAGCTCCGAATCATGTCTTGGGTCATTGGTTGGGCTTGCCTGCCCCTTGTTTTGGTACCTTACGCCTTTACATTGGCTAAGGTAGCGCAGGAGAACTATCGTGATTGTGTCCCTGATCTCACGGACGAGCACCTCAAGAGAGAAAGCCAAAACCGATCGTCATGACACAAATGAGAGCTGGTCAGCTGTTCAAGAGGTTGTAAAATCTTTAAAGATTTATTCCGCATAACGCCATTATAAATGCAGAGTGCGACGGCTCGATCTTCCGATCAGGCGCCAATAGAGCCCCTAGTCCGGCTTTCCGAACACTAGGGGCTGCACCGACCTTACTCGAATTCCTATGGCTAAGTGAGAGTGGTAAAGCCCTATAGTCCGATTGCCTGGTTCGAGGTGAGGAACACCTCCTTAAAAGGACCTGGCCATGGGATAAAGAGTGTCCAGTTATGACCTGAACACGTTCGAATTTCTTTCGTGGGGGCAGAAGCCGCCGACTGGCCAACTCTCAGTATTTATACACATTAAAACAACTGCACAGGAAGAACATGCGTTCAAACTGAACATGAAATTACTAATAATAGTGCCTGTATCCCATATTACAAAGAACGGCACGAATGCCCTCAGCGAAATATATTGTCTTTCGTACACTTATCCGCCGCAAGGTGGGCCCCCTTCAGTACACCTTCATAGTACAGTTCAGGCTTGCAGTGCTCCTTACCCTCCGCCCCTCATTATCGCCTTCTCGCGCAAGCTTCCCCAATGCACTTTTGCACGGGCAAACGCCATATGCGCACCTCTATACGGACCGATTGCTTAATAGCATCATATGCAGGACAAGCGCCCACAATCCGCTTCACGAGTCTCAAGTAATCGCTTGAATGGGCATCGGGCCACAACAGACAACCAAGTCCTTCATGGCTAGTTCGCCGGCAGGTAATTCGACCAGCCGCTTCACCGATCGATAAAGGGCACCGGATAGTTCGCACCAAATAATCGCAACCAGAAATTCCTATCCGCACTTCTTCTCCTCGAGACGGTAGAATTGGGCGATCTCGATATGCTGCGAGGAAGATCCGCAACGCCTTTAGAAAATAAGAATTCAGCTTGCCGCTTAGAATTCTTCCCATTACCATGTACAAATGGCTAAGAATATAGAAGGCCTTACCAGCCGCAACTTTCCGGCCTCTTGAATGTCCCACCAAAGACCTCGGGTTTCTTCCCGAGCATCTTCCGAGTCTCGAGAGCGCATGAAGTTCGATTCTTTCCCTACTAGACTCGCCCAAGCCCTCGCTTTCTTCACACCCTCGAGCTTTCGCCACCATGCGATGACCCCGCCTCGTGTTTCACGGTTACTGCTCGGGGCAGCCTTCTCGCTGGCATCAGCCACATCCTTCTTTAGTGCCTCATATTCACACTCGCCTCCTAGAGCATACAATACAAATATTTTCACTAGGCACACCACTCATTCGTGCTAACTTAAAGACAAATGTTTTCAACATACCTTGCTTGTCTTCCAATTGCTTCTTCACACGGCCAAGTTCATCCTCGGCCCGCAAGGCTCTCGCTCATCCGACACTTCCAAGATTATGAGCGTCCGCCCTCCACAGACGCCTGTTTTCCCATAAAGGGTATACATCATTCACATAGGCTCCTACACAAACAGAGGGTTTTGATCCCCTGCCCGGCTCTCTCTTTCGCCGGACAGTGTATCCAGGGCTGCGACTTATATTATGACGATTCCTTGAAAGTTTCTTAGGAAACATACCTCAAAAGCCTTTATAAGGCCAAGGAAGGACTCATTTAGCCCGCTCTCGGCGGACAGAATCTTTTCAACCACCGCACCTATGAGGGTCCGTTGTTCATCGACAACAGACGCGTTCTTTAACGCTGTCGATAGACCGCTCGGCAGCCCTACCTGATCAGAGGTTGCTGGCGGAGTAGGCAAGCCTCCCACCGTCGAAGGTGGCCGCTCGCCTGATCCTGGAGCCTTAAAAGCCTCTAGAGCCGTGTCCGGCTGTGGTCCGAACCCGAGATCGCCCCCGCCGTCGACATGCTTGAGAGCCATCGCTCCCGTGTGTCCGGCTCCAGAGATATGCCCCCCTGGTCCGAGTCTCGTTGAGACGACACCTTAGTGTCGCGCGTGGACTTTGGGGAAGGGGCCTTTGGAGGCGTCTCGCTTGCCAAGGCGTCTGAGCCCAGCGAATCCTCCGATGAGGGCTGGCCAGCGCGAGACCTCGTCGGGCTGTACAAAACATAGCAACAGTTAAAACTGCCATACCCAAACAAACCTGGATGCATATGCGTGTTTGGATTTCATATACTTACGACTTATCCAGGGCTGGTCCTCGATCCCACCGGGCTGCTATCGGCAATCAAGGTGGACGATCTCGAGGGAACTTTTTCCCTCTTACGCGTTCGGCCTCCGTGGATGAGGAGGCCATCCTTTTCTTCCCACCTCCGAGTGAGGCTCGCCCTCCTCTGCTTCCTTCTCTTCGCTCTTCAAGAAAGATCATCGCCGAGTCTTCGATTTGGCGTCCGGCTCATGACGACGGAGGCCACTCCGGTCTTTTTGGCCTTCTTGAGGCCTCTTTCTTTGGTGCCTCGTAAGGCGCAGGGACCAGCATCTTCGTCAGAAGAGGTCCGGCCGGTTCCCCCGGCAGCGGAGCCGGACAATATATCCACTCCACCTTTTTTATCCATCCCTGGGGTCGGGACAAAGCAAGATTAGAATGGCTCCCGTAGGACATGCCAACCGAAGCACGAATGGACAGAGCACAACAACAACTTACCGGGCTTGCAGAATGGGACAATTGATACCCACAGTCCTCGGAGGAGCCCGGCCATGATTTGCCGGACTTGAAGAGCACCTTCCAGATATCCTCGTAGGAGGAATCATAGAGCTCCCGGAGGGTTTGGTGCTTGGTTGGATCATACTCCCACAAGTTGCAGGCTCGGCACTGGCAAGGGAGAACCAGGCGAACTAGCATCCCCTGGACTACGTCGACAAGCTTGACGTCCTTGTCGACCATGTTCTGGACGCGCGTCTGGAGCAGCGACAGCTCATCGGACGAGGACCAATTCGGGACCTTCTTGGGCCAGGACGTGAGCCGCAGTGGGGCTCCGGATCTGAACTCCGGAGCGGCGGCCCACTTTTTGCAGCGTGGTTCGATGATATAGAACCACTGCTGCTGCCACTCCTTGACGGAGTCGTTGAAGGCACCCTTCGGCAAAACGGCCTTGGGCATCTTGCTCACCATGGCGCCGCCACATTCGGCGTGTCTGCCGCTCACCACCTTGGGCTTCACATTGAAAATCTTCAGCCACAGGCCAACGTGAGGCGAAATCCGGAGAAAGGTTTCGCAAACGACGACGAACGTTGAGATATTGAGGAAAGAATTAGGGGAAAGATCATGAAAATCAATCCCATAGTAATACATGACTCCGCGAACAAATGGGTGAAGGGGAAACCCAAGCCCGCAGACGAAGTGGGGAAGGAACACGACTCTCTCGTGGGACTCGGAGTAGGGACGACCTGTGTCACCGGTGGGAGACGGTGGTCGATCTTCTTGGCCGATACCCGCTTCTGGAGCTTGATATCCTTCTCCTGGACGGTAGAGGCCATCCATTTGCCTCCTGCTCCAGATCTGGAAATCTTTGGAAATCTCTCTTTGATGGAAAAGGAGAATGCCTGGGCGTTAGGGCTCGGACAGAGCGGAATGGGTTAACGAAAGGAGAAGGCGTGGGTAAGGAGGAAGAGACCTTGTCTCTTTATAGAGACGGCAAAAGCTTTTTGCGCCTCCCCACTTGCCTGGTGGAACCCGCTCATTCCCCACTCGCCATGATTAGCGGCACAGTTGGATTACCCATACCTGTATTGATGAAGATCCCGTAATTAGGGGACACGATCTCTGCTTTGACAAGACGTGTCAAGGAAACCGCCTCGCAATATGCGCTGTGGCTGGTTGTGGGAAAACGGAGTGACCCGACCGTAATGACACGTCGCCTTGTCTAAAAGTTTGCCAGCAGATTGCATTTGTGAAATACCATTCTCTCTACGATGGCATGTGAAGATCATTTTGTGGATCCGGACACGGTTCAAGTGTTCGATAATTACTTTGGAGTACTCAGAGAAGGAACCCGCCCTGCAATGCCGAAGACAAGACTGCGTGCCGGACTCATCGTCATTGAAGCCTGGTTCGAGAGCTCTTGAGGAGTCTGGATCGAGGGTATCCGGACAGCGGACTATATCAACATCCGGACTATTGAAGCGTGAAGATACAAGACTCAAGACTTCGACCCGTGTCCGGATGGGACTCTCCTTGGCATGGAAGGCAAGCTTGGCGATCCGGATATTATATTTCCTTCCTTGTAACTGACTTCATGTAAACCCTAGCCCTCTCTGGTGCCTATATAAACCGGAGAGGTTGGTCCTTAGAAGGACGATCACAATTACAACCATACCATCATAGGCTAGCTTCTAGGGTTTAGCCTCTACGATCTCGTGGTAGATCTACTCTTGTACTACCCATATCTTCAATATTAATCAAACAGGAAGTAGGGTTTTACCTCCATCGAGAGGGCCCGAACCTGGGTAAACATTGTGTCCCTTTCTTCTTGTAACCATCAGCCTAAGATGCACAGATCGGACCCCCTACCCGAGATCTGCTGGTTTTGACACCGACACCTGCTGACGTAGAACACAAGCAAATTGGAAGGAAATCACAAAATCTAGCAAATCCAGTAGCAAACATTACAGACCATAAATTGTTCGCACAATACCAGACACAAATTTAAACGCCTCCACGAGGCACCGTGCATGTTGCAGGCATCAAAGCAGGAAAAAGGGCGCGAGAAGATCAACCCTGGGCCGCGCCACCGCTCGTGGTAGAGTCGCGCTTGGCAGCCCTGCCTCTTGGAGCTCTTGGGGCGGCAGCGCCTACGCTTGGCGCGGTGTTGAAAGCGCGAACTTCGACAACAAGGCCTCCGCTCGACCCTTACGGCTTCAAGCGGCAGCGGCGGCGCTTACGTCCACGGGCTCCAAAGCAGTCGTCGAGGTTGGCGTCGGGGTTGCGAAGGTAGACGTGGCGAGATCCGTGTCGGCGCCACGGAGGAAATCGCGAGCCTCGACCTGCGCCATGGGGCGATCCCGACCACGACCTCCTCAAGCGCCTCGGCGAGAAGGAACCAACAGCGGGGCCTTCCTTGGCTCGGCCGGTGGCTTCTCGAGCCCCGTCGTGAGCGTTTTCGGCGCTTCTGGGCCCTCTCCTCGTAAGCGTGAAAGGCCATGCGGTCTTGGCCAGATCTTCCCCGGCATCGGCTCGACCCTCCCCACCTTGGCCTGCTCCAGCGTCTTGGTGAGTCGCGATCCGGTGACGATTCGGCGTCGCGCTCCTTGATAGCAGCCTCCCGAGCTTTCATCTCCTCCTCCTTCACCTGGTGGTCGTGAATCTCCTTGGCGAGGTCATCGCGCAGCCCTTGCAATTCGCCGTCCAGCGCCTTGCAATGGCCCTTGGCGGCGGAAGCATCCTTCAGCGCCTTGTCGCGGGCGGCCATGGCCTGGGAGGTGGCTTGCTTCCCCTCCTCGGAAGCCGTCACAACCTGGCTCAGCACCGCTTCGGAGGGCGTTAGAATTAGCCAGTGAGACCAACTCAGGCGCCCGCCACCAAAGGGGGTCCGTGCTCGAGATCCTCCGCGGCAGTTCAGTTTGTCGACAGCACGGTCCAAGGCGGCAGAGGAAGCAGAGGAGACGGGGGCCGGTGGAGAAGGAGGAGAAGACGGCAGCGTAATCACAACCTGGGAGGCAGGGACCTCCTGATTCTTGGCAACTTTGGCGCCAGCGTCAAGCACGGGCGCCTCCAGAGTCAACGGGGCCATGGGGGCTGACTCCTTGCCGGAGCGTTCCTGCTGGCCTCGCGAGGATGATCAGGCGAGGGACGCGACCACGGTGGCGAGCCGATTTGAGCGGGTCACGCGCCTCCCTTGACCTCTTGCTGCGGGCAGCAGCTACCCGATGAGAGATGTCAGATCCAGATAGCAAAAGACAGGCGGGCGAAGTTCGGATACTTACTTGTTGACCGCCAGGATCCCACGGACTCCAGCCAAGCTTGAAGCACGAAAGCCTCTTGCAGGCTCAGCCTCAGGAGGCCCGTCGCTTGAGGCGGCGCGCCCGAAAGGGCTGGAGGTGACTTGACGATCACGGGGTGGGATAGACCCTTGGGGGATCAGCCCGGACCTGTCCTTCCTCAGGATCAGGGGCGCGTCCTCCCCCTCTCGCCTAGTGCCGGCCTCGTCGTCGTCAGGCAAGGAGCGGAGGGCCCTGGACCTACGCCACGGGGAGGTCTCCCCCGTCCCCTCGAAGGTCACCTCCGAGTCACGCTCCTTGTCCTCGTCACCATCTCCCTCTTCTTCTTCGCTGGATTCACCGGAGGACAGGTTCACCGTCGCCATCGCCGCCTGACCCTCAGGATCCTCCGCTGGCACCAGGCCGACCGCGTCAAAGGTGGGCATGGTGTCCACCACCAGCTCCCAGTCATCACGGAGGAACAAAGGGACCGGAGCACCCGTCGGGCCGGCCACTTCCTCTCCACCCAAGCAGCGCAGAGCCGCGGTCAGGTCCTCGTCGCTCAGGGTGTCCAGGCTCAGGCGAAGGACGACATCCATATCCGCGAGCCTCCACAGTGGGCGCGAGTGCGCCTGAAGAGGGGCCACCCGGTGTGACATAAACTCCCTCAGGAGCGAGGCCCCGGTCAGCTTCGCCGCCCTCAGACTGCTCGGCCTTAGGTCGGCGTTCATCTTCTCCAACACCCGCTTCGCCCGCCTGTCATCAAGCTTCGCGCGGGACCATGCCTCAACGGCCTCGGGATGCTTCGTCGGCAGCTCCAGCAGGGGGTTGTGACACCCAGCATTCACCATGACCCACTTGCTCCGGAAGCCCTCGGCCCTCTTCCCAGCCTTCGAGATGGCGTTGGACTTGGAGTACGCAATAAAACTCGCGCACGCCGAGATATTGCCGTCGGAGACCCGGAGGGAGAAGAAGTGGCGCAGCAAGGCCACGGAGGGCGTCACCCCGACGTGCGCCTCGTAGTAGTAGGCGAAGATCTACAAGAGGAGGATGGCGTTGGGGTGGATATGCAGAGCATGCAACTGATACTGGCGAAGGGCAGCAAGGAAGAACTCGGAGAAGGGAGGAACCAGACCAGCGATGACGGCGTTCATGAAGAAGGGATAGAAGGTGCTCCCCTTGTCCTCCGGCTGGGCGGAGCCAAGGCAGAGCGCAGTCTCCCCAAACTCGTTGATCTGCGACGCTGCCATACGGCGCATGAGGGCGAGATTCTTCTCCGTCATGTTGGGAGAGACCAGGGCCGGCGAGTACCAGACCGATGCAGCCCCAGCCGAGGTCTTGCGGGGGGCCATAGTTCGCCGGAGGAGAAGGAATGCGGCAGGTCTAGAGATTTTGGAGGCAGGAAGGCGAAGAGCAAGAAATGGGATCTGGAGCAAGGAGAACGAGGGCAATGAGGTAAGGCTAATCCAGAGCCAGCCTTTTGTCGATCGGCGATTGCGAGGCTGCGTGGAGTAGCGAGGCCCACGTCTAATCAACCACCACCACGGCGCCCAAGGCGCGAGGCTGATGGGGCCTGGCGCTCCGCACTTGCCCCTTCGCTTCTCCGCTAAGCCAAGTCCGGCGCGCCTTGGGCCGAGGGCTCTTGCCGGCGTTACAGGAGCAGGGCCCCAGACTTGCTCTACTGCGGCCTGCGGCGTGGCTCAGGTGGTGGCCCAGTACGGCCCGTCTTCATCAGCACAAGACTCAAGACCCTCGCGAGGGGCCAAGCCTCGCGGGGCGGACGACGCAAGGCTTCCTCAGGGACAGCCTCACCACGCAGGCTCGCGAGGAGGCGGAGAGATCAAGGCAGGGTACCTCGCAAGGTGCTCGTGACGCAAGCCATGACGATCGAGGCCAAGGCGGGCGCCAGGCGGGCGCCGGCCTGCGCAGTGTCCTTGTTTCCTCTTTGGTGCAAAGGGGGCAAGCATGGATGTGGAGTACCGAGGCATCAGGCAAAGGTTGCCATTTTGGTGCAACGAGACCAAGACCAGCGGAGCGGCAGGATGGAGGTCACCGTGGAGCCCAAGACGGCGTCATCGCCGGTGCTTTTGGCAGCCAAAGACCAACTTTAGTCAGGATAACTTGTACTAGATGTCCCCCTTTGAAATGGCCGTTGTTGCTGCCCTTCTCGCTCAACATTTGGGGAGAGGCCCATGGTCTCTATAAATAGAGCTAGCCACCACATAGTAGAGAGAGGAGATAGAACCCTAGCCACACAGAGAGAGAGAGAGGCGATCGAACTCACCCAAGCAGTTCATCGCACCAGCTCAAGAACACCTCTCGCGAGGCTGTTCTTCCCCTGTATTGTTCATCATCAGCCCCTGAGGCAATCCACCACACCACACACTAGAGTAGGGTATTACACCACAACGGTGGCCCAAACCAGTATAAATCTCGTGTCCCTTGTGTTGTTCATCGTTTCTAGCTTAGATCTCACGAGGCGATCGAACGTAGATCGGTAGGGGAGAGATCTTCGTGCGCACCCCAGAGTTCGAAACCTTAAGGGTGTGCCGGAACCCAACATCCGACAGCCGTCACCATAAGGCTTGATGGCTCCTTCGATCATCGGTAACGATGCGGTCCAGGGTGAGATTTTCCTCCCCAGGCAGATCTTCATATTCGGTGGCTTCGCACTGCGGGGTAACTCGCTTGGCCATCTGGAGCAGATCGAGAGCTACGCCCCTGGCCACAAGGTCAGGTTTGGAAACTTGAACTACACTGCCGACATCCGCGAAGATTTTATCTTCGACGGATTGAACCATGTCGGTCGCCCATACGATCACGGCGAGCATGATTTAGCTCTGCCGTCGAACCTGTATTCGGAGATCACCTACAACTACTCCGTCCCTCAATCCGAACAAATTAAGCCATCCGAGGGGCGGGTGGATGAACCCTGCCATGGAGGCCGCACTCTCGATGGCGATAGAGCGGATACTAACTTCACCCCTTACGAGAGCCGTGTTGCGAACCCTTTGGATTCGTCTCCGGCCCACGGACTCCGAGCCGCCTGCGTCCGTGCCTATCGAATCGGATTGGGCGCCGATCATGGAGTTTACCTCCGTGGATATATTTTAGCACTCGCCTTCGGCGACGTGCTGAATTCGTTAAGGTCTCTCTCCTTGTCAGGAGAACCTTGGCTGAACTATGTCCGGCTAGAATGGGATGCGGACGACGAAGAAATTCGCTACCCACCCACCACCAACTTAGTAACCACTGTAGACGATTTAACCGACATGCTCGATTTTGACTCCGAAGACATAGACGGCATGGACGACGATGCAGGAGAAGAACAGGAACCATCGCCCACAGGGTGCCGGACAGCCACTTCATCACATGACATATACATGGTGGATACACCAAAAGAAAACAATGACAAGGAACGGAAGGAAGCAGCGAAGAACAGCTCCATCGAGAAGCAAACAAAGCGTCGGCGTAGACGCCACTCCAAATCCCGGCTTGGCAAAAATAGCGATAACAGCGAAAGAGAAAATAACACCCTAGTCGACTCCAGAGGAAACAACGACCACATCGACCCAGCGGCAGAGCATGATGAACCAGCAAACGGTGAACATAGTACAGATCCACTGTCCGAACAAGGCGACGCCAAGGATAAAGCTCATCAACCTCCCTCCGAAGAGGAAAACAGTTCGGACGAAGATGCACACATCATCCAACATCTAAATAAAGGGCGGGCACCGAAAAGGAAGCAGTGACGCCTTTTCGTCTCTTAGAAAGAGCCGCTAAACGATCGGACCAGACAGGTGCAGGTAGCTGTAAATACCATAACAACAAAGTAGAATGCACCAAATTTGTCCTATTACCGTACCAGCAGCCTGTCTGTGCCCTTTGAGTCTATAGCCGCCAAATCTAAAGATTCGAAAGGCACTTGGAACAAGAGAACCTCCGCAGAAGGCTTACCGCCACCGCAAGAAGTCTGAAGAAGCAGAAGCAAGGGCTTAAGGCCGCGCAGAATACACTCAACAATAGATGGAACAAAGTGCTCGACAATGAAGAAAAGTATGGTGGTAGTTACCACACAAAGAGCTACCCAAAGCGCAAGCTGTTTCCCGAATTCGACGAAGAGGCCTTAGAGCCCGCACAGCCAAAAAATAAAACGGCCAACCGGTCGGATCAACCACCTGGTGGCCGCGATAGAGGGGCTAACAAGGCCGCACATAAGTCATCACATGCTTCACATGACGACTTGCATCAGAAGACCGGCGCGGCCAGATCCATCTATGGATCTAAGAAGCGCGCTCCGGCACAAAATCAAAACCAAATACTACAACCGTCCGAACGCCATGATACATCCAAATACAGGGGTTCCGCACACCCCCTATGTTTCACCGATGAGGTGCTGGACCACGAATTTCCAGAAGAATTCAAACCAGTGAACATCTGAGTGTCAGCGGAACTACATACTACAGGGTGCGGATTGAGGACTTTATCCTCCATATCAATATGGCTCGTGGAGACAATCTCCACGCCATCAAATACTTGCCCCTCAAGCTTAAAGGACCAGCTTTGCACTGGCTGAAAAGCCTCCCCGAAAACTCAATTGGAAGTTGGGAGGAGCTCGAGGATGCTTTCTGGGTTAAATTTCAAGGGATCTATGTCCGACCTCCGGATGCAGACAACTTAAGTCATATAATACAACAGCCCGGAGAGTCAGCCCAAAGCTTTGGAACAGGTTTCTCACTAAGAAGAACCAAATCATCATTGCCGGACGCGAAGCCTTAGCAGCTTTCAAGCACAGCGTCCAGGGCGAATGGCTTGCGGATATCTCGGTTAAGAAAAACCGAGAACAATGGTATACGACAAGCCTCATGACCGCTTTTGCAGGGCGAAGATAGCTAGCTAGCCCGTAGTAGCACCAGCGACCAGGCACATCCGAAGTCGGGGGCGGCAATGGAAAACCATGGCCTTGATAAAAGCAAGCGTCGAAATAAAAGACAACCCGGATAACCTGACGGTGGCGCGGATTCAGGGCTCTCAACGGGTCAGCGGAAAAAGCCTTTCAAAGGCAGCGAGAGATGGACCGTCCAACCTAAACAAGATTCTAGAAAAACTATGTCAGATTCATGGCACCCCGATAAACACTGCAAATCACACCCACGAGAGAATCTGGGTCTTCAAGCGAGCCGGTAAGCTAAGCGCCCGAACACAAGGGAGGAGACACCAAGCGAAGCGAGGATGAACCTCGCTTGACAAAGCATCGGGGAACATAAAAATTCCACGAGAGGTTAAAGCAGTAAACATGATCCACGTGGCGAAAAGAGAAGCAAACATGCACTCCGAGACACACGCAGCCGTGAGCCCGTCACCCTAAGTTCAACCCTGGTTGGCCTGCCCGATCATTTTTACGCGAGGATCACCGACAAGCATCCGACACGAAGGATTGGCTGCCTTGGTGTCAGATCCAATAATAAATGGATACCATCTCACACGAGTCCTTATGGATGGCGGCAGTAGTCTAAATCTGATATATCAGGACACAGTCTGCAAAATGGGGATAGACCCTACAAAAATCAGCCACAATAATACTACCTTCAAGGGAGTAATACCAGGCCTAGAGGCCCGCTGCACGGGCTCTCTATTACTAGAGGTTGTATTCGGTTCTCCGACAACTTCCGGCGAAAAGTTAACCTTGACATTGCTCCATTCGAAGTGGCTATCAAGAACTACTCGGAAGAGCGACTTTCGCTCGTTTTAATGCAGTACCGCATTACGCTTCTCTCAAGCTTAAGATGCGCGGTCCACGTGGCATCATCACCATTAAGCGGAAACATTGAGCGTTCCTTACGGCGGAAGCACGTGCGGCGACTTTACTAGCGAACACTAAATGGCCCTCAACCAGAATAAAGGATCGGTTGTCAAGACCGCGGACACGGCTAGGCGAGTCGGTAGCGTTACCAACTATAATAGCTTAGATAAACCGAGATTGGTTTGATGGTTATACCCCATAGAAGGCACGAGGGGCTTCCAGCGTGTAATCAGGGCTAGTTGGCTCAACTTGACTTATCTTGAATTTTAATGGTTTATTGAGAATAACCAATTTTTTGGCACGACAACTTTCACCTAAGTTCTTCTCTTTTACAGATGACAATCATGCCACACCCGCCCGAGGATCGGCTGCAGAACCACGAGCACGGGCGTGCAGCAGGGACCCTTAAAGGTTTCTTTTTAGATTAAGACCCTAGGTAAACCTTTTTTACTGTCTCTTGTTGTTCACATCCTCTAGATGCTTAGTATAACCGAGAAGGATGCCGACGTTATAGGCATTCCGCCACGTCAGAGCATCGCATGTACCTGGACACTTGGGGTTCATTATCAAGGGCATCACTAAGCCCGACATATGTTATAAAGACCGAATACCTTAGGGAGTGTTCGGCGTCGCGAGTTTGGCCTTATATGCATCAGCTCCGAATCATGTCTTTGGTCAAATGTTGGTTTGCTCGGCTCCCGTGTTTTGCTACCTTACGGTTCGCTCTATCGGCTAAGGTGGCACCGGGAGAACTACTGCGATTGTGCCCTGGTTCATCCGGATGAGCACCTCGATGAAAGCCGAAAACCATTGTCATGATAAAGCGAGAATGGTCAACCACTTTCGATGACTTAGCGGAATCTTGAGTTCCTATGCATTAACGAAGGGCGTTTCTCGGTCATATGCGTCACGTGCCCGTATTGGACGGACGGCGGAGGTACCGGGGGCTATATAGTAGTCCCGTCAAACTCCTATGGCTAAGTGAAAGTGTTAAAGCAATATAGTCGATTGCCTAGCTTCATTGTGCTACCAGCTCCTTAATGGACCAAGGCGTTGGATCAAGTGTGAATACACGTTTTTGCAAACACCCGCATTATATGCGTGGGGGCTGAAACCGACATTTGCAAACTTTCAGGTTATATACATATATACATAAGCGGCCGCCGAGGAGGCATCATAATACTTCGAGGCAAAAGTATAAACACAGCCTTTTTAATTCAATAAAACATTGTTTTACAATGGGAATACATGTCACTAGAACATAATATTCTTCGAGCACTGAGCCTCTATTGAACGAGCGCCTTCAAGGACTTCTTCAAAGTAGTGCTCGGCAGATACTTGGCCCACGGGCGAACTCTGGGTTGCAATAGCGGTGGCTTCCATCTCTGCCCATTATGTCTTGACACGGGCAAGTGCCATCTGCGCACCCTCTATGCATGCCGACCTCTTCATAGCGTCGATGTGCGGCACAACACCAAGGAACTGTTGCACCAAACTAATATAACTATTCGGCCTTGGCCCTTCCGGCCACAGATGATCCACAACAGACCTCATGGCAAGCCCAGACAACCTATGGAGCTCAGCCCACTCGGCCATTCGCTCATTCAACAACAGCGGACGCACTGGAACATTGAACTGCGACCAGAACAACTTTTCCACTTCACGATCTATTTGATCCTTGAAGTACTAGGCCGCATCAGCAGCACCGGCTGCCAAATCCGCGTATGCGTCTGCCGAACTCCATAGTTGATCAAGAGGGGCATACTTTGGATTTCCGAACTTCGTCCGCAACAAAAAGGGCTTCCCAGCCGCGATATCTCCAGCTTGACACAACTCCTCCTTCGCCGCTCTAATTTTAGAGCGGGCTTCCTTGGATGCTACCATGTCCTTCTCCAGGTCTGTCGCCTTCGCTCGGCTTTCTTTTCAAGAAGCTGGTACCGGTCGGCGGCATCTTTCAACTCAACGGCCATCTTGGCTATTTTTTCCTTGCTTTGGCAATGCGCAGCCTGTTCTGCTCTCAGCTCTTCGACCGCCTTCAGCGCGGCCGCACCACTATTCCTGGCTTGTTCCTTGGCTTGGACAAGTTCCGCCGGAAGGGTCTCCACGGTGGTAGCTCCATCTACAGTCACAACATATTAAAAACACTAGCATCATGCTCCTCTTATTATGTGTTGATCACCGGAGAAATCACATACCATGTGCCTGGTCGAGCCGCTTGTTGACAAGCACAATGTCGGCATCTGCCGCATCAAGTTGCCGCTTCAGCTCGGCAAACTCACTAGTTCGGCTAGCAACCGGACCTTCAGCCACCTGCACATGAAGGCGGCATGATTATTACCTGGGACTATGATCCTTTGTTTGCCGCCGTTTTCAGCAACCAGAGTCTCACGGGCTACTATCTGCATATGGCACACATAGCGTATGCGGTACCATCAAAAACATATACTACTTTGCGTACCTCAAAGCCTCTCAGCAGGCTCATAAAAGCGTCATGCAGCCCGCTTTCGGCGGATGAAATCCTCTGAACACCGTACCCATTAGCGTACGATGCGCCTCTGAGATAGCCGCTTGCTCCAGAAGATCCTTGATCGTCGAATTCGCGCGCAGAGCGGTCCGGACTCTTTCTGTCGCTCTCCTTAGGAGCTGAATACTCCGGACTTCGGGTGGCTGGAGAATTACCCTCTGGCCTCGGCGGATCAAGAGAAATCCTCCGTGACGACACCTCAGGGTCGCCCGCCTCATGAGGCGGGGAGGCATGGGGAGGTGTTTCGCTCCCCATCATCTCCGGAAGAAGATCCCCCGAAGACGAACTCTATCGAGAAGGGCTACGATCCGAACTACAAGATATATGCTTCGGTTATTGTCCTCAGAGGTAAAGCAGGATATTTTTACTATTAAGTACTTTTTGTTTACTTACAGCTCGGTGGAGCGCTGATCCCCTTGCGGACACTGTGCGGCAAGGGTACCCTCCGCGGTAGGACCCTCTGGCGAAGATTTCTTCCCTCGTTTGGAAACCATTGTTTCCAAGTCTTCAGAGGTGGTCCTCTTCCTTACCTGGGGAGAGGGAATTTCAGATTCTTCTCCCCGGCTATGCTCCTTCGTGGAGTCGCTAATTCCCCTGGTTTGGATGAATAATGAGTGAGGTCCGCTTTCAGCCTCTTTATTCCCCTCTTTATCTTCCCCTGAGGGCGCCTGATAAGGCGCCGACTCGAGCATTCTAGCTAGTACTGGATCTGCTGAGCTTTCGGGAAGGGGGGCCGAACACCTAATCATCTTCGCCTTTGTTACCCAGTCCTGGTCAAAGAGCGGCTTTTCAGAATGATGTTGTGATAAATAAAAAGACAACATATTCAGCCACGGGATTACTTACTTGGGTATCTGGGCGATTGCAGCTCAGACCCGCATCCTCGGTGATGTCCGGACACCTTATTTGTGGTCCGATGAACAATTTGTACATCTCTTCGAGCGTCATGCCGAGGAAGTGCTGAATAGCTCACGGTCCTTCCGGGTTGAACTCCCACATACGGAGGGGTCGACGTTTGCAAGGCGGGACCCGACGAACTAGCATGACTTGCATTACCTTGACCAGGCCGACTTCTCTCTCGAGGAGATCTCAGATGCGACTCTGCAGCATCGGCACATCATTTGCTGGCCCCCAGTCCAACCCCTTATTGATCCATGACGTCAGTTGTGGTGGGGGGCCCGAGCGAAAGGCAGGGGCAGCCACCCACTTGGTACCCCGGGGAGCTGTGATATAAAACCACTCCCGTTGGCATAAACTGGACACCTCTGGGAAGGAACCTTTTGGCCATGGAACATCGGCGCCTTTGCTTATTACGGCACCTCGACACTCTGTGTATGCAAAGAAACATCTTGACTTCACATTGAAATTTTTGAGCCACATGCCGAAGTGTGGGGTAATGCGGAGGAAGGCCTCACACACGACGATGAACGACGAGATGTGAAGGATGGAATCCGGGGCCAGGTCATGGAAATCCAGCCCATAATAGAACATGAGCCCTCTCACAAAGGGATCCAGAGCAAGGCCTAGCCCTCGGAGGAAGTGAGAGATGAATACAACGCTCTCGCCGGGTTCGGGAGTGGGAATGACCTGCCCTCGAGCAGGTAGCCTGTGCGAGATTTCGCCGGTCAAATACCTAGCCTCTCTTAGCTTCTTGATGTCTTCCTCTGTGACAGAGGAGGGCATCCACCGACCTTGAAGGTTGGATCCGGACATGGTTGAAGGTTCGAGGCGCCTAACCTGAGCCTTGGGTGTTGGAACTCGAGGTGGGGGAGGGATTCGATTGAGTGCAAGAAGAAAAAGGACAGGCCTTAGCCTCTTTATAAAGAAGGTGAATATCAAGCGTCCTCCTCGTAGCCGTTTGGGACTTGCCTAAAATCGAGGAGTCATACCAACGGGGGCGATTGGGTTACCCACATCCTGTTAATGAGAATCCCGTAATAAGGGGGACACGATCTCTGTTTTGACAAGACGTGCCAATAGAATCGCCTCGCAAGACGGGCGGTGGCAGGCTGATTGAGAAAAACGGTTCTAATAATGATCAAGCCGTGGTGTGATGTCACGTTATGAAAAATCATCAGCAGATTAGATTGGTCAAAATATTATTCCCTCTACGGTGGTATGTGGAACTTGTTTTGCAGAGCCGGACACTATCCTTGTGTTCAAGATCCTCTATGGAGTATTCAGAGGAAGAACCCGCCTTGCAATGCCGAAGACAAATCTGCGCGCCGGACTCATCGTCATTGAAGCCTTGTTCAGGGGCTACTGTGGGAGTCCTGGATTAGGGGGTCTCCGGATAGCCGGACTACATCCTTTGGCCGGACTGTTGGACTATGAAGATAGAAGATTGAAGACTTCGTCCCGTGTCCGGATGGGACTCTCCTTGGCGTGGAAGGCAAGCTTGGCAATACGGATATGTAGATCTCCTCCGGTGTCTATATAAACTAGAGGTTTAGTCCGTAGGACAACAACAATCATACCATAGGCTAGCTTCTAGGGTTTAGCCTCTACGATCTCGTGGTAGATCAACTCTTGTAATACTCATATCATCAAGATCAATCAAGCAGGAAGTAGGGTATTACCTCCATCGAGAGGGCTCGAACCCCAGTAAACATCGTGTCCCCCGCTTCCTGTTACCATCCACCTTAGACACATAGTTTGGGACCCCCTACCCAAGATCCGCCGGTTTTGACACCGACAAAGACCTATTCTGCACAGCTCCAAAAGTCCTGAAACTTCACGGAAGTCATTTTTGGAATTAATAAAAAATACTGAGTGGAGAAAATACCAGAGGGGGGCCACACCCTGGCCACTGGGGTGGGAGGCGTGCCCTACCCCCTGGGCGCGCCCCCTGCCTCATGGGCCCCCTGGCAGGCCTCCGGTGCCCATCTTCTGCTATATGAAGTCTTTCGTCCGAGGAAAAATAATAAGCAAGCTTTCGGGAAGAAACTCCACCGCGACGAGGCGGAACCTTGGCGGAACCAATCTAGGGCTCCGGCAGAGCTGTTCCACCGGGGAAACTTACCTCCGGGAGGGGGAAATCATCGCCATCGTCATAACCAACAATCCTCTCATCGGGAGGGGGCTAATCTCCATCAACATCTTCACCAGCACCATCTCCTCTCAAACCCTAGTTCATCTCTTGTATCCAATCTTTGTCCCAAAGCCTCAGATTGGTACCTGTGGGTTGCTAGTAGTGTTGATTCCTCCTTGTAGTTGATGCTACTTGGTTTATTTGGTGGAAGATCATATGTTCAGATTCATTATGCATATTAATACCCCTCTGATTATGAACATGAATATGATTTGTGAGTAGTTACGTTTGTTCCTGAGGACATGGGAGAAGTCTTGCTATAAGTAGTCATGTGAATTTGGTATTAGTTCGATATTTTGATGAGATGTATGTTGTCTTTCCTCTAGTGGTGTTATGTGAACGTCGACTACATGACACTTCACCATTGTTTGGGCCTAGAGGAAGGCATTGGGAAGTAATAAGTAGATGATGGGTTGCTAGAGTGACAGAAGCTTAAACCCTAGTTTATGAGTTGCTTCGTAAGGGGCTGATTTGGATCCATATGTTTCATGCTATGGTTAGGTTTACCTTAATACTTCTTTTGTAGTTGCAAATGCTTGCAATAGGGGTTAATCATAAGTGGGATGCTTGTCCAAGTAAGGAAAGCATCAAAGCACCGGTCCACCCACATATCAAATTATCAAAGTACCAAACGCGAATCATATGAACATGATGAAAACTAGCTTGACGATAATTCCCATGTGTCCTCGGGAGCGCTTTTCTCTATATAAGAGTTTGTCCAGGCTTGTCCTTTGCTACAAAAAGGATTGAGCCATCTTGCTTCACTTTATTTACACTTGTTACTTGTTACCCGTTACAAATTACCTTATCACAAAACTATCTGTTACCTATAATTTCAGTGCTTGTAGAGAATACCTTGCTGAAAACCGCTTATCACTTCCTTCTGCTCCTCGTTGGGTTCAACACTCTTATTTATCGAAAGGACTACGATAGATCGCCTATACTTGTGGGTCATCAAGACTCTTTTCTGGCGCCGTTGCCGGGGAGTGAAGCGCCTTTGGTAGGTGGAATTTGGTAAGGAAAATTTTATATAGTATGCTGAAATTTACTGTCACTTGTTACTATGGAAAGTAATCCCCGACCAGTAGAGCAAATAGTTGCTCCTCAACCTATTGAACCTACTGAAAATGTTTACTTTGAAATTCCTCCGGGTATGATAGAGAAACTACTAGCTAATCCTTTTGCAGGAGATGGAACATTGCATCCCGATTTACACTTAATCTATGTGGATGAAGTTTGTGGATTATTTAAGCTTGCAGGTATGCCCGATGATGTTATCAAGAAGAAGGTCTTCCCTTTATCTTTGAAGAGAGAGGCATTGACATGGTTTAGGCTATGTGATGATATGGGATCATGGAACTACAAATGATTGCAATTGGAATTTCATCAAAAGTTTTATCCTATGCATCTTCTTCATCGTGATCGTAATTATATATATAATTTTTGGCCTCGCGAAGGATAAAGCATCGCTCAAGCTTGGGGGAGGCTTAAGTCAATGTTATATTCATGCCCCAATCATGAGCTCTCAAGAGAAATGATTATTCAAAAATTTTATGCTCGACTTTCTCTCAATAATCGCTCCATGCTCGATACTTCTTGTACTGGATCTTTTATGATGAAGACTATTGAATTCAAATGGGATTTATTGGAAAGAACTAAATGCAACTATGAAGATTGGGACCTTGATGAAGGCAAAGAGTCAGGTATAACACCTATGTTTGATTGTGTTAAATCTTTTATGGATACCGATGCTTTCCGTGAATTTAGCACTAAATATGGACTTGACTCTGAGATAGTAGCTTCTTTCTGTGAATCCTTTGCTACTCATGTTGATCTCCCTAAGGAGAAGTGGTTTAAATATAATCCTCCCATTGAAGTGAAAGTAGTTGCACCTATTAAGGTTGAAGAAAAGACTATCACTTATAATGACCCTATTGTTCCTACTTCCTTATGTTGAGAAACCACCTTTCCCTGTTAGAATAAAGGATCATGCTAAAGCTTAAACTGTAGTCAACAAAAGTAATATTAGGACACACAAACCCCCTGAGCAAGTTAAATTTGAACCTAATATTGCTATGGTTAAAGATCTCTTGGCTGATAATATTGATGGGCATGTTATTTATTTCTGTGAGGAAACTGCTAGAATTGCTAAACATGGTGCTAAGATAAACATAGACCTGTTGTAGGCATGTCTGTTATTTCTGTTAACATAGGAGATCATTATTATCATGGCTTATGTGATATGGGTGCTAGTGCTAGTGCAATACCTCATTCTTTATACGAATAAATTATGAATGATATTGCACCTGCTGAGATAGAAGATATCGATGTTACCATTAAGCTTGCCAATTGAGATACTATTTCACCGATTGGGATTGTCAGAGATGTTAAAGTCTTGTGTAGGAAGGTTAAATACCCTGCTGATTTTCTTGTTCTTGGTTCCCCATAAGACAGCTTTTGTCCCATTATATTTGGTAGACCCTTCTTGAACACGGTTAACGCTAGGATAGACTGCGAAAAGGATGTTGTTACTATTGGTTTGGGTGATATGTCTCATGAGTTTAATTTTGCTAAATTTCATAGACAACCCCGTGATGAGGAATTGCCTAGTAAAGATGAAATTATTGGTCTTGCTTCTATTGCCGTACCTCCTAGTGATCCTTTAGAACAATATTTGCTAGACCATGAAAATGATATGTTTGTGAATGAAAGAAGGGAAATAGATGAAGTATTCTTTAAACAGGGACCTATTATGAAACACAACTTGCCTGTTGAAATCCTAGGGGATCCTCCTCCACCTAAGGGTGATCCCGTGTTTGTGCTTAAACCATTACCTGATACTCTTAAATATGCTTATCTTGATGAAAAGAAGATATATCCAGTTATTATTAGTGCTAACCTTTCAGAGCATGAAGAAGAGAAATTATTGAAAACTCTGAAGAAGCACCGTGCTGCTATTGGATATACTCTTGATGATCTTAAGGGCATTAGTACCACTCTATGTCAACACAAAATAAATTTGGAGAAAGACGCCAAACCAATTATTGATCATCAACAACGACTAAATCCTAAGATGAAGGAGGTGGTAAGAAAGGAAATATTAAAGCTCCTTGAGGCAGGTATAATTTATCATGTTGCTGATAGTCAGTGGGTAAGTCCTGTCCATTGTGTCCCTAAGAAGGGAGGTATTACTGCCATTCCTAATGATAAAGATGAATTGATTCCGCAAATAATTATTACAGATTATATGATGGTAATTGATTTCCGCAAATTAAATAAAGCTACTAAAAAAGATCATTACCCTTTGCCTTTCATTGATCAAATGCTAGAAAGGTTATCCAAACATACACATTTTTGTTTTCTAGATGGTTACTCTGGTATTCTCTCAAATACCTGTTTTAGCTGAGGATCAAGAAAAGACCACTTTTACTTGCCCTTTCGGTACCTTTGCTTATAGACGTATGCCTTTTGGTTTATGTAATGCACCTGCTACCTTTCAAAGATGCATGATGGCTATATTCTCCGACTTTTGTGAAAAGATTCGTGAGGTTTTCATGGATGATTTCTCCGTTTATGGATCCTCTTTTGATGATTGCTTGAGCAACCTTGATCGAGTTTTGCAGAGATGTGAAGAAACTAATCTTGTCTTGAATTGGGAGAAATGCCACTTTATGGTTAATGAAGGCATTGTCTTGGGGTATAAAATTTCGAAAAGAGGTATTGAAGTTGATAAAGCTAAAGTTGATGCTATTGAAAAGATGTCGTGTCCCAAGAACATCAAAGGTATAAGAAGCTTCCTTGGTCATGCCGGTTTTTATAGGAGGTTCATTAAGGACTTCTCAAAAATTTCTCGGCCTCTGACTAATCTATTACAAAAAGATATTCCTTTTGTCTTTGATGATGATTGTGTAGAAGCATTTGAAATACCTAAGAAAGCTTTGATTTCTGCACCTATTGTTCAGCCACCTGATTGGAATTTACCCGTTGAAATCATGTGCGATGCTAGTGATTATGCTATAGGTGTTGTTCTAGGACAAAGAGTTGATAAGAAATTGAATGTTATTCAATATGCTAGTAAAACTGTAGATAATGCCCAGAGAAATTATGCTACTACTGAAAAAGAATTCTTAGCGGTTGTATTTGCTTGTGATAAGTTCAGACCTTATATTGTTGATTCTAAAGTAACTATTCACACTGATCATGCTGCTATTAAATATCTTATGGAAAAGAAAGATGCTAAACCTAGACTTATTAGATGGGTTCTCCTACTACAAGAATTTGATTTGCATATTATTGATAGAAAGGGAGCCGAGAACCCCATTGCAGACAACTTGTCTAGGTTAGAGAATGTTCTTGATGACCCACTACTATTGATGATAGCTTTCCTGATGAACAAATAAATGTCATAAATGCTTCTCGTACTGCTCCATGGTATGCTGATTATGCTAATTACATTGTTGCTAAATTTATACCACCTAGTTTCACATACCAGCGAAAGAAATTTTTTTCTACGATTTAAGACATTACTTCTGGGATGACCCACATCTTTATAAAGAAGGAGTAGATGGTGTTATTAGGCGTTGTATACCTGAGAATGAACAGGAACAAATCCTACGCAAGTTTCACTCTGAGGCTTATGGAGGACACCACGTTGGAGATAGAACTGCACATAAGGTATTGCAATCCAGTTTTTATTGGCCTATTCTCTTCAAGGATGCTCGTAATTTTTTCTTGTCTTGCGATGAATGTCAAAGAATTGGTAACATTAGTAGATGTCAAGAAATGCCTATGAATTATTCACTTGTTATTGAACCATTTGATGTCTGGGGCTTTGATTATATGGGACCGTTTCCTTCCTCTAATGGGTATACACATATTTTAGTTGCTGTTGATTACGTTACTAAGTGGGTAGAAGCTATTCCAACTAGTAGTGTTGATCATAACACCTCTATTAAGATGATTAAAGAAGTTATTTTTCCGAGGTTTGGAGTCCCTAGATATCTAATGACTGATGGTGGTTCACATTTTATTCATGGTGCTTTTCGTAAAATGCTTGCTAAGTATGATGTTAATCATAGAATTGCATCTCCGTATCACCCACAGTCTAGTGGTCAAGTAGAATTGAGTAATAGAGAGCTTAAATTAATTTTACAAAAGACTGTTGTCGGTGTCAAAACCGGCGGATCTCGGGTAGGGGGTCCCGAACTGTGCGTCTAGGTGGATGGTAACAGGAGACAAGGGACACGATGTTTTACCCAGGTTCGGGCCCTCTTGATGGAGGTAAAACCCTACGTCCTGCTTGATTAATATTGATGATGGTATTACAAGAGTGGATCTACCACGAGATCAAGGAGGCTAAACCCTAGAAGCTAGCCTATGGTATGATTGTTGTAATGTATGTTCTGTCCTACGGACTAAAGCCATCCGGTTTATATAGACACCGGAGAGGGCTAGGGTTACATAGAGTCGGTTACAATGGTAGGAGATCCACATATCCGTATCGCCAAGCTTGCCTTCCACGCCAAGGAAAGTCCCCTCCAGACACGGGACGAAGTCTTCAATCTTGTATCTTCATAGTCTTGGAGTCCGGTCGATGATGATAGTCCGGCCGATGATAGTTCGGCCGACGATGGTAGTCCGGCTATCCGGACACCCCCTAATCCGGGACTCCCTCAGTAGCCCCTGAACCAGGCTTCAATGACGATGAGTCCGGCGCGCATATTGTTCGGCATTGCAAGGCGGGTTCCTCCTCCGAATAATTCGTAGAAGATTGTGAACACCAAGATAGTGTCCGGCTTTGTAAAATAAATTCCACATTCCACCGTAGAGAGATTAATATATACACAAGTTCAATCTGCTGACGTATTTTGCGGCATGACGTCACACCACTACCAAGCCTTTACTCGTTTTTATACCACCTCAGCGCGTTTAGCGAAGCGGTTTCCTTGGCACGTCTTGTCGAAGCAGAGATCGTGTTCCCCTTATTCCGGGATTCTCATCAATACGGATGTGGGTAACCCAACCGCGCCCGTCGCCACGCCTCCTCTATCGGAGGCGAGTCCCGAACGGTCACGGAGACGGCTCTTGGTATTCTCCCTCCTTATAATAGGACCAAGGCTCGTTTCTTTTATTCAATCTTCCACCGAATCTTCTTCTTGCTCTAGGTTCCAACACCCAGAGCCCCAAATTCGAGCGCTTCGGACCTTCAACAATGTCCGGCTCCGGCCTTCAGGGCCGGTGCTCCTCCGTTACGGAGGAGGACGTGCTAAAGCTGCGAGAAGCCAAGTACCTGACCTACGAGATTTCGCACAGGTTGCCCGCCGAAGGGCAGGCCATCCCCACCCCCGAGCCCGGCGAGTATGTTGTCTTTGTATCCCACCTCCGTCGGGGTTTAGGCTTCCCGACGGATCCTTTTGTGAGAGGGCTCATGTTTTACTATGGGTTGGGATTCCACGACTTGGCTCCGGAGTCCATCCTCCACATTTCCGCGTTTATCGTTGTCTGCGAAGCCTTCCTCCGCGTAACCCCCCACTTCGGCCTGTGGCTGAAGACCTTCAATGTGGAGCCGAAGAAGATCGGGGGGCGTCAAGCAGAGTGCGGCGGGGCGGCCATAAGCAGGAGGGCCGATGCCCCGTGGCCCGAGGGCTCCTTCCAAGAGGAGCCCGGCTTGTGGCAGCAGGAGTGGCTCTATATCACCGCTCCGAAGGGCAGCAAGCAGAAGCCGCCGCCCGTATTCCGCTCGGGACTTCCTCGACGGTTGATGTCGTGGGTCAGCCAAGGGCTCAACTGGGGGCCGTCAACAGACGCGCCCCTATTGCAGGGCCGGATTCGAGACCTCCAGGCGAGGGAGATCGATCTGGTCGTGGTGATGCAGGTTATGCTGATCAGGCGTCACTTGCCCTGCAAACGCCGTCCTCTCCGACTATGGGAATTTAATCCGGAGGGACCACGGATTCTCCAACACTTCATGGGCAAGACACCCGTGGAGATGTACAAATTATTCTTCGGACCTCAAGTGGCGTGTCCGAAATTGACCGAGGATGCCGGCCTAAGCTGCAATCGCCCGGATACTCAAGTAAGTAGTTCAGTGTTCGGACATACCATTTGTTTGCCTTTCTACCATTCGCCTTTTAACCCATTATCCTTCAACATGAGTGGATAGCGCAAGCAAAGCTGATACGGTGTCCGGCCCCCCTCCCAGAGACCGCGGCGGAGCCCGTGCTGGTCAAAATGTTGGAGGTTGCGCCTTCAGAAGGAGGCGAAGGGGAAAATAGGGGAGCTACTGCCTCATCCGAGGAGGCTTTTAGAGAAGGGGGGATCGAGAATCCCTCCCTCCAGGGGGAGAAGAGGACCGCCTCCGAAGATCCGGAGGCCAAAGCCCCTAAGCGGGGGAAGAAATCTTCACCAGAGGGTCCTGCGTCCGGGGAGGCCCCGGCCGCACAGTCTTCTCTAAAGAATCAGCCCTCCAGCGAGCCGTGAGTAGAAAGAAGGGGGAGTTCATTAATAAGAAACATCCCTATTTGTGCTTCTGAGGATAACCGAAATTTTTACCTTGTAGTTCGGATCTGCGACCTTCTCAGATGAGCTCGTCTTCGGGGGATCTTCGTCCGGAGATGATGGAGAGCGAGACGCCTCCGTCTGCTGCGCCGTCGGATAGGGCGGACGAGCCTGAAGTGTCGTCACGGAGGGTATCCCCGAGCCCGGCAGAGCCGAAGAGTTCGGCACCGACTAGTGTTCGGCCGGGGGAGCTGAAGGATCAGCTTGAGAGGTCGTCCATCTCAGAAGGTCACCACGCATTGATGAATATGGTGATCGAAAGGATTTCGTCCGCCGAAAGCGGATTACATAATGCAGTCAGGAGTTTGCTGGCGGGATTTGAGGTATGTAAAAATGACACACCTTTTGACAGTTTTGCACATGGAAGTGCGCCCTGTATAGATAGTAGCCCCTGAGACTCGGTAGGTTGTCGAAAGCGACAGCATGCCGAGGATCAAAATCGCAGGTTTTATTCTTCGCCGTTCCTATGCAGGTGGCGGATCGTTCGGGGGCCAGCCGGATTGACGGAGTTGCCGGACTGAAGCAGCAACTCGATGTTGCGGATGCGGACATCGTGCTAATCAACAGGCGACTTGACGAGTCGCAAGGTAAAAAATTTTCCCCGCAGTCACCTAGTAGAGGAGCCGAAGCCCATATCTTATAATATTTGTGCTTGACGCAGATGGTGCTGCTGCTGTGGAGAGCCTTCGGGCCGAACTTGCTCAAGCCAAGGAGCAAGCCAGAAGGAGCAATGCGGCGGCCTTGAGGGCGGCCGAGGAGTTAAAAGCCGAAAGGGCTATACACTGCCGAAGCAGGGAAGAGATGGCCGAACTGGCCGTTAAATTAAAGGATGCTACCGACCGCAATGAGGCTCTTGAAAAGGAGCGCCTATCGGAGCAAGAAGACCTGGGGAAGGCCACCACCGAAGCCAAGGATGCCCGTTCTGCATTGCGGGCTATGAAGGAGGAGCTGCGTCAAGCCGGAGATATTGTGGCTGGCAAGCCTTTTCTGCTGCGCCGCAGGTTTACGGATCCAAAGTATGTCCAGCTTGGCCAGCTGTGGGGTCCGGAGGATCCATATATGGACTTAGAGGCAAGTGCGGCGGATGCCGTTGTACACTTCCGAAGTCAGAAGGATCACAAGACAGAAGAGCTATTTTGGTCTCAATTCCATAGTCCGGATCATTCACTTCCGCTGACCGATCGGTTGGCCGAATGGGCTGAGCTGAATAGGTTGTCCGGACTTGCCATGACAGATATCGTGACTCATGTCTGGCCGGAGAGGCCCAAGCCGACGAGCTATTTTTGGCTTATTGCAGCAGTTTTTTGGGGCGGTGCCGCATATCAAGGTGATGAAGCGGTCGGCCTGCATAGAGGGTGCGCGGATGGCCCTTGCCCGTGTGAAGACACATTGGACAGAGATGGATGCCGCCGCTGTTGCAACCCAGGGTTCGGACGAAAGCCGGTTACCCGCCGAGCACTATTTTGGGGAAGTTATGTGTGGTGCTCGTATAATAGAGTCGCAGTGCTCTAAAAATGTCACATTCAAATGAACGTTTTATCTTGTAAAACAATGTTTATGATATAAGCGCTTTTTATACTTGTGCGTGCAAGTATTGAAATATCTCTTGTGCGGCCGTTTGTGTATACGTGTGTATAACCTGAAAGATGGCAGTCGTCGGCTATTACCCACGCATTGTGCGCGGGGTGTTCGCAAAAATAGCGCATTTTCACACTTAATCCGACGTCTCGGTCCTGTTGAGGAGGTGGTAGCGTAGCAAACGAGGCAATCCGGACTATAACGCTTTATCACTTTCACTTAGCCATTGCAGTTCGAGGGTGGGGCTACGATATAGCCCCTGGGGGCACCGCGCTCTCCGTATTCGGGGCGTGTGTGTGCCTGACCGGGAAACGGTCCTTCGTCAATGCGGAGGAATTCTAGACATTCCGGTGGTCGATCGAGTGGTTGACCAGTCTCTCGCTGTATCATGACAGTCAGTTTTTGGCTTTCTCTACTGAGGTGCTCGCCCAGCCGAACTGGGGCACAATCGCAGTAGTTCTCCTGGTGCCGCCTTAGCCGATGATACGGAACGTAAGGCAGCAAAACACAGGAGCCGGGCAAACCCAACATTTGAACAAAGACATGATTCGGAGCTGATGCATATAAGGCCTAACTCGAGACGCTGAACACTCCCTAAGGTGTTCGGTCTTTTATAATAACGGGCGAAACAATGCCCTAAGTCCCTTGTGTCCAGGTACGGGCGAGGTCCTCTGACGCGGCTGATGCCAAAACGTCAGTATCCTTTCTGGTTATCGTAAAAAACCAGGGCATTATAGCAACAAGAGACAGTAAGAAAGGTTTACGCAGGGTCTTAATCTGAAAAGAATCCTAGCCACGGGTCCCTACTGCACGTCTGCGCCTGTGTCTCCGTTGTGCCGTTATCCTGGACGGGTGTGCACGGTGTTCATCTGTAAAAAGAGAGGAACTTAGTTTGAAAATAAATCGTGCGAAAAGTGCATAAAGATTAAAATATTAATTGATTAATAAAGCTTAGACTTATTTGGCCCCTTGTTGCTTGTATGCGCAGCCCCTTGTGAAGGGGTGTGCGGCTGGGGAGCTCCCAGCTTATTTATGCCGGACTCGTCTAGCCGTGTCCGGGGTCTTTGAATGACCCTCTTAATGAAATGACGCCACGTGGACCGGGCATTTTGAGTGTAAGGGACGCATAATGTGGTATAGCGTTGAAGCAAACAAAAGCTTCACGCCCCAATAGTGCTTGATAGCTACTTTTGAATGGGGCGACGTGGAAGATTAGCTTTTCGTGTCCGAAGTTGTCCGGTGACCCGAACACAACTTCTAGTAATAAGGAGCCTTTGCACCTGGCGTAAGGGCCTGGCGTCACTCCTTTGAAGGAAGTGCGGCTATGTCGACTTTTAGTAAGGTCTATCCCCAACTTGCGGATTGTGTTCGGATATAGCAGGTTTAAATCGCTGCCTCCATCCATCATGACTTGTGTAAATTGTAGTCCGTCGATTATAGGATCCAGTATCAGAGCAGTCCATCCTGCATCTCGAACGCTTCTGGAATAATCCAGGTGGTCAAAAGTGATTGGTTTTGATAGCCAATCTCGGGGTTCCGCTCGGGTGGACCGTGCGGGTGCCGCATTGTTTTTCCGTAATATCACATGAAGTGAGTCTACTGTTTTGACTTCTTGTGGGAAAGTCTTTTGTTTTCCGGTGCTCTGCTGGTGGGGATTATCATCATCCTTGCTTGATGCGTCGAGCCCCTTGTGTTCGGTGTTTAGTCGGCCGGACTGTTTGAAAACCCAAAAATCTCGGTGGGTGTGATTTGCAGGCCTTCCGGGGGTGCTGTGGATTTGACATATCCGATCCAAAATTTTGTTTAAGTTGGATAGCTCATCACTGTTATCCTTAAGAGGCAGTGTTTTGTTGTTTGGCCGCGAGCTTTTGAATCAGGCGTTGACCACCATATTCTTTGGGCCTTTTTCTTTATTCCGGCGCTGATCCTTTCCGCGCCGTGATTTTCCGTTTCCATCTCTAATCTCGGATGTACTCGGGTCGCTGGTGCTGCATCGTGCTAGCCAGCTGTCCTCCCCCGCGCAAAATCGGGTCATGAGGCTTGTTAGCGCGGCCATTGTCCTCGGCTTCTCTTGGCCGAGGTGTCTGGCGAGCCATTCGTCTCGGACGTTGTGTTTGAAAGCTGCTTAGGCTTCGGCGTCCGAACAGTCGACTATTTGGTTCTTTTTAGTAAGGAACCTGCTCCAGAATTTGCGCGCTGACTCTCCGGGCTGTTGAGCTATATGACTTAGATCGTCTGCATCCGGAGGGCGGACATAAGTCCCTTGAAAATTTGCTCTAAATGCGTCCTCAAGCTCTTCCCAACTTCCAACAGTGTTTTCTGGGAGGCTTTTGAGCCAATGCCGAGCTGGCCCTGTGAGCTCGAGGGGTAGATATTTTATGGCATGGAGATCATCTCCTCTAGCCATGTGTATGTGTAGTATGTAATCCTCTATCCAGACTCCAGGGTCTGTTGTTCCGTCATATGCTTCTATGTTTATGGGTTTGAACCCTGCTGGAAATTCATGATCCAGCACCTCATCGGTGAAACATAGTGGGTGTGCGGCGCCCCTGTATTTGGGTGTGCCGTTGTCTTCGAACACTTGACGTGTTGTGTTCCTTCCTGGGGCCCTCTTTTTTGGCCCGTAAATGGACCTGGCTGGGCCATCTTCTTTCCCAGGATCATGAGTCGGCTTGAGTGTGGCGCCACTTGTTGTTTTTGGCCTGTCATCTGGTCGTCTGTCCGGCCAGGCGGCTTCTTTAATTTTTGACTGTGGTGGCTCTATGGCTTCCTCGTCAAACTCTGGCAGCAGCTTGCGCTTTGGGTAGCTCTTTGATTGATGGCCTTTGCCATATTTTTCTGCGGACTTGAGTACTTTGCTCCACCTCATTCTGAGTATGTTTTCCGCTGTTTTGAGCTTCCATTTTTCCTTCTTCAAGCTTCTTGCGGTGGCGACGAGTCTTCCGTGAAGGTTCTGATGCTCCGGTGGTGTGTCCGGTGTGAGGTCGTCCGGACTGTTGGTTTCGCCGGGGATGGATTGACTATCCGATTCGTCCTGTTCGGACGGTCGCTTGGTTGCATGTTCGTCGTCCACTGGTTTGCCTTGCTCTAACGCTGGGTTATTGGGAATGCTGTTCTTGCCGAGGCGGGGTTTAGGGCGGCGCTTGCGTCGCCGTTTTCGTTGTTTATCGGCGGGATTATCCTTTGCCGCGCCCCGTTCATCCTCGTCGTCGCTTCCTTTTGGGGTATCCACCATATATACGTCATGTGTTGGGGTGGTCTTCCAGTGCCCTGTGGGCGCTGGTTCTTGTTCGTCTCCGGCATCGTCGTCCATACCGTCGATGTCTTCGGAGTCGTAGTCTAGCATGTCGGTTAGATCATTGACAGTGGCTACAAAGTGGGTGGTGTGTGGGCTTTGAATTTCTTCGTCGTCCGCATCCCAACCATCCTGGCCAGAATCCGGCCAGGGCTCTCCGGATAACGAGATGCGCTTTAATGAATTTAAGATGTCGCCAAAGGGCGAGTGTTGAAAGATGTCCGCGGCGGTGAACTCCATGATTGGCGCCCAATCGGATTCGACTGGCAAGGGCGCAGGAGGTTCAGAGCCCGACAGGGAGTCCGGCACCTCAGAGTCACGGGCTTCACAAGGGACTAGGTTAGTGTTCGGCTCCATCGCCGTGGAAGTTGCAGCCCCCGAGGTGGTGTCTAGCCACCGGTCCTCGATCTGCGTGATCGGCTCCGGACTAAGGGCCGGCGGATTCGCAGACCTCAAAGGTACTTGTCCGCGGCAGAGTTAGATCATGCCCATCGTGACAGTGCGGCATGCTTGGCTGCGGCTCGGGTCCGTCGAAGATCAAGTCCCCGCGGATGTCGGCCGTGAAGTTTAGGCTTCCAAACCTGACCTGATGGCCAGGGGCGTAGCTTTCGATCTGCTCCAGATGGCCAAGTGAATTGGCCCGCAGTGCGAAGCCGCCGAATACGAAGATCTGTCCGGGGAGAAAAGTCTCATCCTGGAGAGCGTTGTTGTTGATCGAAGAAGCCATCAAGCCTATCGGTGACGGCACAGAGGAACTCTCAATGAAAGCACCAATGTCAGTGTCAAAACCGGCGGATCTCGGGTAGGGGGTCCCGAACTGTGCGTCTAGGCGGATGGTAACAGGAGACAAGGGACACGATGTTTTACCCAGTGTTCGGGCCCTCTTGATGGAGGTAAAACCCTCGTCCCGCTTGATTAATATTGATGATGGTATTACAAGAGTGGATCTACCACGAGATCAAGGAGGCTAAACCCTAGAAGCTAGCCTATGGTATGATTGTTGTAATGTATGTTACGTCCTCACGGACTAAAGCCATCCGGTTTATATAGACACCGGAGAGGGCTAGGGTTACATAGAGTCGGTTACAATGGTAGGATATCTACATATCCGTATCGCCAAGCTTGCCTTCCACGCCAAGGAAAGTCCCCTCCGGACACGGGACGAAGTCTTCAATCTTGTATCTTCATAGTCTTGGAGTCCGGAGAGGGCTAGGGTTACATAGAGTCGGTTACAATGGTAGGAGATCTACATATTCGTATCGCCAAGCTTGCCTTCCACGCCAAGGAAAGTCCCCTCCGGACACGGGACGAAGTCTTCAATCTTGTATCTTCATAGTCTTGGAGTCCGGTCGATGATGATAGTCCGGCCGATGATAGTTCGGCCGACGATGGTAGTCCGGCTATCCGAACACCCCCTAATCCGGGACTCCCTCAACTGTTAATAGATCTAGAAAGAATTGGTCCAAGAAACCTAATGATGCATTATGGGCCTATAGAACTGCATATAAAAATCCTATGGGTATGTCTCCGTATAAATGGTTTACGGAAAAGCATGTCACTTACCTCTCGAGCTAGAACATAAGGCATATTGGGCCATTAAAGAGCTCAATTATGATTTCAAACTTGCCATTGAGAAGTGGTTATTTGACATTAGCTCACTTGATGAATGGAGAACCCAAGCCTATGAGAATACCAAATTTTTTAAAGAAAAAGTTAAAAGATGGCATGACAAAAGGATACAAAAGCGTGAGTTTAATGTAGGTGATTATGTGTTGCTATTCAACTCTCGTTTAAGATTTTTTGCAGGAAAGCTTCTCTCTAAATGGGAAGGTCCTTACATTATCGACGAGGTCTATCGTTCCGGTGCCATAAAAATCAACAACTTCGAAGGCACAAATCCGAAGGTGGTGAACGGTCAAAGAATCAAACATTATATCTTAGGTAATCCCATAAATGTTAAAACCAATATTATTGAAACCGTAACCCCGGAGGAATACATAAGAGACACTTTCGAGCGTTTGACGCCAAAAGGAATAGGTATGTGGTACGGTAGAACCGACTCCAAAACAGTTCTAATGGCAATTTTTCTCTGTTTTGGAATATTTAAGAAAATAGGAAAATAAGAAGTAGTCCGGGAAGGACACGAGGCTTCCACGAGGGTGGAGGGCGCACCCTACCCCCTTGGGCGCGCCCCCTGCCTCGTGGGCACCTCGTGTACTCTCCGGACTCTGTTTTCTTGCACGATACTTCTTTTGGTCGGTAAAAATTCATTATATAATCTCCCGAAGGTTTTGACCACCGTATCACGCAATTATCCTCTGTTCTTGTTTCGAGCTGTTTTTCTGACAGACCTAGATCACCATGACGTCTCCAAGTGCCCCCAAGGACAAGTTCTTCGAGAAGGTCATCAACCCCTACCTCGCGGAAGTGCTGCAACATCCTCAAACCATTGAGATGCGTGAGGGGTTGTTGCACATCCGTGATGTTGAGGGACCAAGGAGGACCGGAAGCGTGGAGAGAAGGCTCGAGGCAATGGAACAACAAGTTTTCAAGTGTCAGGAGATGGTGGAGCGCGGACTCGACTCCAATCACATAATGATCACGGAGTTCACCAACAACCACAAGCTGGACGCCAAGGACATTGGGGAGGCCATCTTCAAGCTTCATGAGAAAATCGAGCACCTCCAAGCCCAGATCTATGACCTGCAAAACCAAAATTGTGAGTATGAATATAGATTCAAGAGGATGAGTTTGGCTGCAGATTTAAGGATCCCGGAGACTCGATCATCCTTCTATGATGGTGAGCCTATGCCTTGGAAGAGGGACGGCAAGCCTACATCATCAACAACTCCATCTCCTTCACCGGCAAAAGAGATATAATCACATGGGTATGGGCACTCCCCTTGGCAACTACCAAGCTTGGGGGAGGTGCCCCGGTATCGTATCACCATCACACTCCTATCTTTACCGTTTTTCTTAGTTCGATCCTTTTGGTAATATCTTGATCTAGTAGAATAAAGTTTTAGTATGATTAGTTTTGAGTTTTGCTTTATGATCCCTCTATGTAATCTAGTCCGTGAGTCATATAATAAAGATTAGTGTTGAGTCAAGGGCTTGATTATCTTGCTATGATCTTGAGGGAATAAAAGAAAAGAAAGAATAAAAATAAATAAAGAGATCATATTGATCTTATGGAGAGTAATGACTTCACATATAAAGAGTATGATGATTAAAAGTTGTTGAGAGTTGACAAACATAGTTTTGGTCATCGCTGCAATTAATAGGAAGTAATAAGGAAAGAGAGGTTCTACATATAAATATACTATCTTGGACATCTTTTATGATTGCGAGCACTCATTAAAATATGACATGCTAAAGAGTTGATGTTGGACAAGGAAGACAACGTAATGGGTTATGTTTTCTTGCATCTGAAATAAAGCATATTGTCATGGATCGACCAACATGTTGAGCTTTCCTTTCTCCCTCATGCTAGCCAAATTCTTTGCACCAAGTAGAGATACTACTTGTGCTTCCAAATACCCTTAAACCCAGTTTTGCCATGAGAGTCTACCATATCTACCTATGGATTGAGTAAGATCCTTCAAGTAAGTTGTCATCGTTGCATGGAATAAAAATTGCTCTCTAAATATGTATGACTTATTAGTGTGGAGAAAATAAGCTTTATACGATCTTGTGATGTGGAAGAAATAAAAGCAACGGACTGGATAATAAAGGTCCACATCACAAGTGGCAATATAAAGTGACGTTGTCGGTGTCAAAACCGGCGGATCTCGGGTAGGGGGTCCCGAACTGTGCGTCTAGGAGGATGGTAACAGGAGACAAGGGACACGATGTTTTTACCCAGGTTCGGGCCCTCTCGATGGAGGTAATACCCTACTCCTGCTTGATTAATATTGATGATATGGGTAGTACAAGAGTAGATCTACCACGAGATCAGAGAGGCTAAACCCTAGAAGCTAGCCTATGGTATGGTTGTTGTTCGTCCTATGGACTAAAACCCTCCGGTTTATATAGACACTGGATAGGTTAGGGTTACACAGAGTCGGTTACAATAGTAGGAGATCTACATATCCGTATCGCCAAGCTTGCCTTCCACGCCAAGGAAAGTCCCATCCGGACACGGGACGAAGTCTTGAATCTTGTATCTTCATAGTCTAGGAGTCTGGCCAAAGATGATAGTTCGGCTATCCAGACACCCCCTAGTCCAGGACTCCCGACGAGTCCGGCGCGCATATTGTCTTCGGCATTGCAAGGCGGGTTCCTCCTCCGAATACTTCATAGAAGGTTTTGAACACCAGGATAGTGTACGGCCCTGCAAAACAAGTTCCACATACCACCGTAGAGAGAATAACTTTTGCACAGATCTGCTGACGTATTCCTCGGCGTCACATCACACCACGGCCAGGCCTTTATATGAATCATTTTTTACTGTCCCACCTCAGCGCGTTTAGCGGGGCGGTTTCCTTGGCACGTCTAATCAAAGCATAGATCGTGCCCCCTTATTCCGGGATTCTCATCAATACGGACGTGGGTAACCCATCCGCGCCATTGATTACAGCGCTTGGGAGATAAGCGAGTTTTACCAGGCCGGTGGGGGACGCATAACTTCGTCCGTCCATATAAGGGGATAAGGATCCACCTTTTCACCTATGCCTTCTTCCTCCTTTGCATATCCATTTCCGCGCACTCGAGCTCCAGCGCCCAAGTCCGCACATCCCACCTCAACATTCTCCAACTATGTCCGGAGCGGGAGACAGGTGGATGGCCTCCTCCGTCACGAAGGGGCACATCACAAAGCTGCGGGAGTCCGGATACTTGTCCAGCAACATCGCGCACCGGCTGCCCGACGAGGGGCAGCTCATTCCAACCCCCAGGCCCCATGAGAAGGTGGTGTTTCTCCCCCAGTTCCTCCGCGGACTAGGTTTTCCACTTCACCCATTTATCCTGGGGCTCATGTTCTACTACGGCCTTGACTTCCACGATCTGGCCCCGAATTTCATCCTCAACATCTCGGAGTTTATCGTCGTGTGCGAGGCCTTCCTCTGCATCCAGCCCCACTTCGGCTTATGGCTGAAGATCTTCAATGTCAGGCCGAAGGTAGTGGGCGGCCGCCAAGCGGAGTGCGGAGGCGCCATGTTTGGCAAGATAGCCAAAGTCCTATGGCTCGAGGGCTCCTTTGTGGAGACCATAAAGGGGTGGCAATCGGGGTGGTTCTACATCACCGAGCCGCGCGACTCTAAATGGGCGGCGGCCCCCGAATTCCGATCTGGCTTCCCCACACGGCTCACATCATGGAAAGAGACGGGCCTGAGGTGGGGGGATTCGGACGAGCTGTCCGGACTCCAAACCTGCGTCCAAAACCTGGTGGACAAGAATCTGAGGCTTGTCAACGTAATCCAGGTGATGCTCATCCGCCGGATTCTCCCATGCCAACAACGGGCCTTCAAATTGTGGGAGTTTGATCCGGCACAGCACTCGACTCTGAAAAGGCTCTTCAACACTACGTACGAAGATGCCTGGAAGGTGCTGTTCAAGGGCGCCGAGGCTCGCACATCCGCTACCGAAGATCGCGGATTCAGCTCGTAGCGTCAAGCCAGCGAGGTAAGTTATTTTACCCTTTATGGGACTCTTTTTTCATAGTTTGACTCTATGCGGGATCTAGAACTCCCTAACCTTTGACAGGACTGGCTGAAGACGTCCGGACAGATTAACTGTCCGGCCCCGTTGCCAGAAGACCCAGCGGACGCCCGATTGACAGGGCTGCTGGTTCCGGCACCTCACGTGGTGCCGGAGAAGAAGGCCAAGAAGGAGGCCACGGGAACTCAAAGGAGCTCCCGGCGCCGGGGGCTGTCGGACTCATCGCCCGACGACCCTGAGGCGGAATCCTCCTCTGAGGAAGAGGAGGAAGAAAAAGAAGCCTCTCCCCCAGCGGGGGAAGAGAAGAAGAGGAAAACCGCCCCAACTGGGGAGGCCGGAGGGTCCAAGAAGGGAAGGACCCTTCCTCCAGACTTCTCCACCAACGCCGACAGCGACGAGGAGGGGTGGCCAACAAGGGCCAAGCCCCTGGCGAGATCGTAAGTGTCCGGATACCCATGGTTTTTGTCCATTGCATAGTGTTCTCTAATGTCGAACAATCATGCAGCCCGCCCAAGGGCGAGCTCGCCGCTTCGACGAGCGGGTCCCTGGGTTAGTCGGAAATGGAGAGTACTTCACTTCTGGCCGCCTCCTCACCTCACGCTACGGACGACGCCGAGGTGGGGCCCCAAGGGGGGCCTGGTCAAGAGGAGGTGGCGTAGGAGGCACCGCAAGGAAACCTCCCGGACTCCAGGCGCGAGGGGAGCGAGACCCCCAAGGGCTCTAAGCCCGACCCTTGTCCGGACTCCATAACGGAACCTTCGGCGGTTCCGAAGTCCAGCAAGCGGCCCCTTCATAAGAAGGGTAAGACGCCGGTGTCCTCTTTCCAACCGGAGGCACCGGATAGCTTACTGGAGGCGCTTAACGGCGCCTCCATCGACGAGGAGCACCGCACTGTTATGAGTGTGGTGATCCAGAAAGTTCAGTCCGCCAAGAGCGGGCTGACCGAAACTTGTACCAGCCTTCTAACAGGCTTTGAGGTAAGTTTAGAATATGTAAAAATATTACCGCATAGACAGTAGCCCATGATGCTTAGTTCGGTGTTCGGAAAGAAAAGTCGGACTAAGGATCTAAAAATATATACGCATGAGTCTAACATAAGTATGTCAATATGGGAATGCAGGCTGCGCTGCTGACCTCTGTCGTACTGACTGCGGAGGTCAATGCATTGAAGCAGAGCCTCGAGCGGTCCGAGAACGAGCTCGACTTTGCCAAGAAGTAGCTCGAGGACAAGGAAGGTAAGTATTACCTTATTAAAGAAATACCTTATAGAAAGGATTCAGTTGCAAAAAATGACAGGAATAACGTGGGTATTGTAGGGGCCACGAACGAGGTGGCGACCCTGAAGGAGGCGGTGTCCGCGGCCGAAAACAAAGCGGCCGCGGAGCGCACCGAGCGAGAGAAGGGGGAGGCGCAGCTGGCGGAGGTACGGCAAGAGCTCCAGGCTCTCGTGAAAAAACACGAGGGTTTGGAGCGTGACTCGAAGACCCGAGAGTCCGAGCTTGCCTCGGCTCTTGAGAGTGCCAAAGCTGCTAAGGCCGAGGCCCAAAAAGCCCTCCAAGAAATTGAATCAATAAAGAAGATAGCGGCGGGTAAGGCATTCTTTATGCAAAGCAAGCATGTGAAAGTGAATTACCTATTACTTACCCGGATTCGGAGCTCTCCAGGAGCATTCGCAGATCTGCCCCGTAGTGTGTCTGATGCTGCCGCGTTCTACCGAGCCAAGGAGGGGAGCTCGACGGAGAAGGTGTTCTGGTCTCAGTATGCTGAAGCCAGACATCCGGTGCCCCTAAGCGACCAGCTGAAGCAGCTGGTCGAGCCCCAGAAGGTCGCCGAACAGGCCATGAAGGGCCTCATAGTTCGGCTGTGGCCATTGGAAGCCATGCCCGGGAGCTACTTTGGGCTGGTGCGGCGGCTGGTGGACGCCTGTCCATGGATTGAAGTCATCAAGCGCTCCGGTTGCATTGAAGGTGCCCGTTGGGCCCTTGCCCATGCTAAAGTGTAGTGGGGCAAGCTGGATGCGGAGAAGCTTGTGACGGACGGGCCACCGAAGGGCAAGGATCATCGCAAGCCCGAAATGTACTATGAGGGCGTCCTGAAGGGTGCCCGCCGTATAGCGGACGAGTGCTCCAAAGATGTAATATTTGGATAGACTCGCATTTGTTATCCTGTACGCTGAAAACTTGTTCATATGCGCTAAGCAACGCTTGTTAATTTAAAATATTACCTTCTGTGCGGCCGTTTATCAAATTTGAGAGATGGCAAGTCGTTGGCTTCAGCCCCCATGCCACGAGTGCTGGGGTGTTCGGGATAAACTTGAGCGATCTTGTTCCCATTCTTGGGTCCATCGAGGGAGGCGCTCAATGCAACGAACAAGGCAACCAGACTTATAATGCTTGAACACTCTCACTTAGCCATAGAATTCTATAATTTTAAATTTCGTCGAAGCCCCTAGTATTCGGAAGACCGAGTTCGGGCGCTATCCACGCCTTGGCCGGACAATACCGGTTCCTCGCTCTAAGCGGAATAAGTCTTTAGGGACCTGAAAAAACCTCTCGAACAGCGACCGGCTCTCGCCCTATCATGACGGTCAGTTTTAGCTTTCTCCACTGAGGTGCTCAACCCAGCTCAACTGGGGCACAATCGTAGTGGTTCTCCCGGTGCTACCTTAGCCGATATAACGGAACGTAAGGTACCAAAACACGAGAGCCGGGCAAACCCAACTATTGACCCAAGACATGATTCGGAGCCGATGCATATATGCTATAAGTTCGGGGTGCCGCACTTGTGAAAGTGTTCGGACTTATCACACCACACTTTTGGGGTACTTAAGCCCCTGGTGTGTTGGCCGTACCAAATTGTATGGTTGCGCAATGTCATACATGAACATATATAATGGTAAAGAATGCAATAATAGGCAAGAGCTATATATTGGTTATTAAAAAGAAACTGCAAATAAAAGCAGAACGATACAAATTGTGCGATAAGCAAGGGATGGGACTATTGAACATGCCCCCCTCTAGGGGTAAGCTGCGGGATGGTATGTAAAATAGGTATAATGCTCGTAGTAGAGACCACCTGGACACTCGACGCAGTTTTCTGCTTCCCTGGCTGTTGCATCGTGTATTCGGCGCGAATGCCGGACAGGGCTTCTGGAAAATGGAGTCCTGAAAGTAAGAAAAAAAAAAGAATGACACAATCGGGAGCCCCTGGTGCGGTTGAGCCGCATTCTGGGCGTGCCATGGTCGTGCCCTTCCCCTTATGCCCATGGTATCTCCAGAGCGTAGTTATGTACGCGTGGGACTGGCTTCGCACTTCGCGAGGGCTGGGTTGGGGCGGATTACTCTGGCGCTGCTTGGATCGTGCCAGCGGTCTTGTTGTAGGTTACTCCGGCGCGCTTGACAGTGTCCGGACGTTTAGTGGCCGGACTCAAGAATTGCTGTGAGAGGCTGCTTTGCACCTCCGCTGCGAGGGCCGCCGTATGCTCCTCCGTTCGGAGAGAGCGTTCGGTGTTTCCATTGACCGTGATTACTCCTTGAGGGCCCGCATCTTGAGCTTGAGGTATGCGTAGTGCGGCACCGCATTGAAATTTGCAAATGCGGTTCGTCCGAGCAGTGCATGATAGCCGCTGCGGAACGGGACTATGTCGAAGATTAACTCTTCACTTCGGAAGTTACCCGGGGATCCGAAGACCACTTCGAGTGTAACTAAGCCTGTACAATTGGTCTCTACACTTGGTATGACGCCTTTAAAGGTCGTCTTTGTGGGTTTAATCCTTGAGGGGTCTATGCCCATTTTGCGCACTGTATTTTGATAAAGCAGGTTCAGGCTGCTACCGCCATCCATCAGGACTTTGGTGAGGTGAAATCCGTCAATAATTGGGTCAAGAACCAATGCGGCGAAACCGCCGTGACGGATGCTAGTGGGGTGGTCGCTTCGATCGAAGCTGATCGGGCAGGAAGACCATGGGTTGAACTTTGGGGCGACTGGCTCCATCGCATATACGTCCCTTAGCGCACGCTTCCGCTCCCTTTTGGGTATATGGGTTGCGTATATCATGTTCACCGTCCGCACTTGTGGGGGAAAACCCTTCTGTCCTCTATTGTTCGGCGGCCGGGGCTCTTCCTCGTCATTGCTACGCAGCCCGTTGTCATTGAGTTCGGCACTTAACTTGCCTGCTTGCTTGAACACCCAACAATCCCTGTTGGTGTGGTTGGCTGGTTTTTCGGGGGTGCCATGTATCTGGCACAAGCGATCGAGTATTTGGTCCAAGTTGGATGGGCCCTGGGTATTTCTTTTAAATGGCTTTTTCCGCTGACCGGGTTTAGAGCCTCTGAATCCGGCATTGACTGCCGTATCTTTAGCATTATCGCCGTTAATGCGGCACTTGTTCTTGTTTCGACGCGACCTGCCATTGCTGTCCTTGGTATCCGAACTACCAGGGTGTTTGGCCAAGTTGTTGCTTCGAGCTAGCCAGCTGTCCTCTCCCGCGCAAAAGCGGGTCATGAGTGTGGTAAGGGCTGCCATGGATTTCGGCTTTTCTTGTCCTAGGTGCCGGGCTAGCCACTCGTCGCGGATGTTGTGTTTGAAGGCTGCTAGTGCCTCTGCATCCGGATAGTCGACGATCTGATTTTTCTTTGTTAGGAACCGTGTCCAGAATTGTCTGGCCGATTCTTCTGGCTGCTGAATTATGTGGCTGAGGTCATCGGCGTCGGTGGTCGCACATATGTGCCCCGAAGTTATCAAGGAATGCGGCTTCCGTGTCCTCCCAACAACCAATTGATTCTGGCGGCAAGCTGTTGAGCCAATGCCGAGCTGGTCCTTTAAGCTTGTGGGAGGTATTTGATGGCATGTAGATCATCACCGGGCCATGTGGATATGGAGGAGATAGTCTCGATCCGCACCACAAGATCTGTGGTACCATCGTATGATTCGATATTTACGGGTTTGAAGCCCTCAGGGATTTGATGATCCATTACTTCATCTGTGAAGCATAGTGGGTGTGCGACGCCTCTGTATTGGGCTATATCACGACGTAGCTCATATGAGCTTTGTCTACTGTGTTCGGCCCGGCCGGGTTTGCTGTATCCGGCGTGACGGTAGTCATCCCGAGTTACTGGGTGCCCACGCGATCCGTAGATCGATCTTGTATGTTTTGCCTTATCCTCCAATATATCTCGCAAGTCCGGCGCGTTTTCCCGTGCCTTGGTACTTTTTGAGCGGCGTCGGGGTGCGGCTTGAACGGAGGGTCTAGAGGCCTCTCTGTCGCGGCCACGGAGTGGCCGGTCTGCCATGTCGTGCGCTGGTGACTTGGGTGCTTCCTCCTATGATCGAGGCAACGGCCTGCGTTTGGGGTAGCTTTTGGAGGGGCGTTCGAGTTCATACTCTTGGCTGCAAGGACTTCATCCATCCGTCGCCTAGCGTGTCTTTGTAAGCTCTAAGCTATTGCTGCTTTTTCTTGAGGCTGCTTGCCGTGGCCATAAGCCTGCGCTTGAAATGCTCCTGCTCGGGATCCTCGGGCACGACACATTCGTGCGTCGCCGAGGCTTGCCTCATCTTCGGAGGGAGGCGATAGTTATCGCCCTCTACCTCTCTTTACTGCCGACCGTCAGGCGGACTTGCTTCTCCCTCCTCCCGTGCTGAATCCTGCCGGAGGGGTTGTCTTCGCACTATCCGGGTGTTATTATCTACCGTGCGGAATCACCGCTTTTGTTGTGGCGGATTTAGAGCGGCGCCACGACGTCGCCGCTTGGGCTGTTTCTTGGAGGGTCATCCTCACTGTTCCATCGCTGTTCCCATCTTTTGGGATGTCCACCATGTATATGTCGATGACGAGGTGGCCTTCCAAAGCCTCATGGTAGGCGCTGGTCTTGGTCGCCTCCGCATCGCCGTCCTTACCGTCGATGTCTTCGAGTCAAAGTCGAGCATGTCGGTTAAATCATCGGCGGTGGCTACAAAGTGGGTGGTGGGTGGGCATTGAATTTCTTCGTCGTCCGCATCCCAACCTTCCCCGCCATAGTCCAGCCAGGCTCTCCGGATAAAGAGAGAGACTTTAGTGAATTCAGGATGTCGCCAAAGGGCGAAGTGCTTGAAAGATGTCCGCGCAGTGAACTCCATAACCGGCGCACAATCGGATTCGATTGGCGGTAGCGCGAGGGTTCGAGTCCGGAGAGGAGTCCGCACCTTGGAGTCACGGTCTTCGCAGCGACAGAATGGTTTTCGGCTCAATCGCCGTAGAGATTTCAGCCCCCGAGGTGGTGTCCAACCAACCATCCTCGATCGGCGAGATCGGCTCCGAATCAATGGTCGGAGCGGACACTAGTGCGGCCTCCAGGACACTGTTTTGCGGCAGAGTTAGATCATGCCCATCGAGATAGTGCGGCGCGCTTGGCTGCGACTCGAATCCGTCGAAGATCAAGTCTCCGCGGATGTCGGCCGTGTAGTTTAAGCTTCCAAACCTGACCTGACGGCCAGTGGCATAACTTTCGATCTGCTCCAGATGGCCAAGCGAATTGGCCCGCAGTGCAAAGCCGCCGAATACGAAGATCTGTCCGGGGAGAAAAGTCTCACCCTGGACTGCGTCATTGTTGAAGATCGAAGGAGCCATCGGGCCTATCGGTGACGACACAGAGGAACTCTCAATGAAAGCACCAATGTCGGTGTCAAACCGCGGATCTCGGTAGGGGGTCCCAATCGTGCGTCTAGGCGGATGGTAACAGGAGACAAGGGACACGATGTTTTTACCTGGTTCGGCCCTCTCGATGGAGGTAATACCCTACTCCCGCTTGATTAATATTGATGATATGGGTAGTACAAGAGTAGATCTACCACGAGATCAGAGAGGCTAAACCCTAGAAGCTAGCCTATGGTATGGTTGTTGTTCTTCCTATGGACTAAAACCCTCCGGTTTATATAGACACCGGATAGGTTAGGTTTACACAGAGTCAGTTGCAATAGTAGGAAATCTACATATCCGTATCGCCAAGCTTGCCTTCCACGCCAAGGAAAGTCCCATCCGGACACGGGACGAAGTCTTCAATCTTGTATCTTCATAGTCTAGGAGTCCGGCCAAAGATGATGGTTCGGCTATCCGGACACCCCCTAGTCCAGGACTCCCTCAGACGTTCTTTTGCATTAAGATTTCGTGCATCCAACCAAAAGCACATGACAACCTCTACTTCCCTCTGCGAAGGGCCTATCTTTTACTTTTATTTTCTACCCGTATGCAAGAGTCATGGTGATCTTCACCTTTCCTTTTTACATTTTATCCTTTGGCAAGCACATTGTGTTGGAAAGATCCTGATATATATATCCAATTGGATGTAAGTTAGCATGAATTATTATTTTTGACATTGCCCTTGAGGTAAAAGGTTGGGAGGCGAAACTATAAGCCCCTATCTTTCTCTGTGTCCGATTAAAACTCCATAACCATAAGTATTGCGTGAGTATTAGCAATTGTGAAAGACTAAATAATAGTTGAGTATGTGGACTTGCTGAAAAGCTCTTATATTGACTCTTTCTGATGTTATGATAAATTGCAATTGCCTCAATGACTGAGATTATAGTTTGTTAGTTCTCAATGAAGTTTCAGATTCATACTTTACATTGTGAATAGATTGTTACTTTAGCATAAGAAATAATATGACAATATCCATTTATATTGTTGTTATAAGAATGATCATGATGCCCTCATGTCCATATTTTATTTTATCGACACCTCTACCTCTAAACATGTGGACATATTTATCGTTATCGGCTTCCGCTTGAGGACAAGCGAGGTCTAAGCTTGGGGGAGTTGATACGTCCATTTTGCATCATGCTTTTATATTGAATGTATTGCATTATGGGCTGTTATTACACGTCATGTCACAATAATTATGCCTATTCTCTCTTATTTTACAAGATTTACATGAGGGGGGAGAGTGCCGGCAGCTGGAATTATGGGCTGGAAAAGGAGCAAATATTAGAGACCTATTCTGCACAGCTCCAAAAGTCCCGAAACTTCACGGAAGTCATTTGTGGAATTAATAAAAAATACTGAGCGGAGAAAATACCAGAGGGGGGCCACACCTTGGCCACGAGGGCGGGAGGCACGCCCTACCCCCTGGGCGCGCCCCCTGCCTCGTGGGCCCCCTGGCAGGCATCCGGTGCCCATCTTATGCTATATGAAGTCTTTCGTCCGAGGAAAATCATAAGCAAGCTTTCGGGAAGAAACTCCGCCGCCACGAGGCGGAACCAATCTAGGGCTCTGACAGAGCTGTTCTGCCGGGGAAACTTCCCTCCGGGAGAGGGAAATCATCGCCATCGTCATCACCAAAAATCCTCTCATCGGGAGGGGGTTAATCTCCATCAACATCTTTAACAACACCATCACCTCTCAAACCCTAATTCATCTCTTGTATCCAATCTTTGTCCCAAAGCCTCAGGTTGGTTCCTGTGGGTTGCTAGTAGTGTTGATTACTCCTTGTAGTTGATGCTAGTTGGTTTATTTGGTGGAAGATCATATGTTCAGATCCATTATGCATATTAATACCCCTCTGATTATGAACATGAATATGATTTGTGAGTAGTTATGGTTGTTCCTGAGGACATGAGAGAAGTCTTGCTATAAGTAGTCATGTGAATTTGGTATTCGTTTGATATTTTGATGAGATGTATGTTGTCTTTCCTCTAGTGGTGTTATGTGAACGTCGACTACATGACACTTCACCATTGTTTGGGCCTAGAGGAAGGCATTGGGAAGTAATAAATAGATGATGGGTTGCTATAGTGACAGAAGCTTAAACCCTAGTTTATGAGTTGCTTCGTAAGGGGCTGATTTGGATCCATATGTTTCATGCTATGGTTAGGTTTACCTTAATTCTTCTTTTGTAGTTGCGGATGCTTGCAATAGGGGTTAATCATAAGTGGGATGCTTGTCCAAGTAAGGAAAACACCCAAGCACCGGTCCACCCACATATCTAATTATCAAAGTACGGAACACGAATCATATGAACGTGATGAAAACTAGCTTGACGATAATTCCCATGTGTCCTCGGGTGCCCTTTTCTCTATATAAGAGTTTGTCCAGGCTTGTCCTTTGCTACAAAAGGATTGGGCCATCTTGGTCGACTTTATTTACACTTGTTACTTGTTACTCGTTACAAATTACCTTATCACAAAACTATCTGTTACCTATAATTTCAGTGCTTGCAGAGAATACCTTGCTGAAAACCGCTTATCACTTCCTTCTGCTCCTCGTTGCGTTCGACACTCTTACTTATCGAAAGGACTATGATAGATCCCCTATATTTGTGGGTCATCAAGTATCTCCCCTTCCGGACTAAGTCCTCCGGTTTATATAGACCCCGGGAGGATCTAGGGTTACATAAGGTCGGTTACAAAGAAAGGAATCTACATATCCGGTCGCCAAGCTTGCCTTCCACGCCAAGGAGAGCCCCATCCGGACACGGGTGCAGTCTTCAGTCTTCGTATCTTCACAACCCATCAGTCCGACTCATGGCTAACAGGCCGGACGCCCGAGGACCCCTTAGTCTAGGACTCCCTCAGTAGCCCCCGAACCAGGCTTCAATGACGAGGTGTTGGGCACGCAGATTGTCTTCGGCATTGCAAGGCGGGTTCCCCCTCTGACGGCTTCCAAGTAATGTATTCGGCTTTTAATTCAATGTCGCACCCCTCGGCTTCTGTGCATCTATGACTTCATCTTCCACGTGTCGGGCGAATGCGGACGGTCAGGGTCTTTTTGCAAATAACACGCTAGCCATGCAAGAAAGAGCGTCTATTTAAAGAGATTGGATCTCAGATCCATTCGGCACCACGCGGAGAAAATCCTCAGAGATTGCCAGGAAAGACCACTCCAACATGGCTAACATTCCCAGCTCCTCCTCCTGTTCCAACCTAGAGAGAGGCGAGTGGGAGAGGTGCTCTGTATCCCACAACCAATTGGAGAAGTTGCAAACGCAGGGATTTCTCCCTCCTGCAGATCTGGTCCCTGTTCGAGCAGGATTGGCCTCTTTCAACGGCAAAATCCAGGCGGAGGATTTCCCCAATCCGTCTGTGGGAGAACGAGTTTGCCTCGTCCCCTATTTGCTGAGGGGCGTGGGATTTTCAATTCACCCATTCCTCCGAGGGCTTCTGGAGTATTATGGCCTCCAGCTGCACAATTTTACTCCGGCCTCCATTCTGCACATCGCGAGTTATGTTGCTTTATGCGAACTATTTCTGGGTATTGAGGCCCATTTTGAACTATGGAGAAAGTTGTTCTGCCTTGTCCTGCGTAACCATGAAGGATCAATATTTGAAGTGGGGGAGCCGAAATATGGCGCATTGCCGAGACCGGATACCTATCCGGCACGACGAAGAAGGTGTTTGAAGAGTGGACCTCTGAGTGGTTTTACATTGATGACGTCGTACTTACGGATCCAGTCCGAAGAGGCCTCCCCAAGTTTGTGAGCCTTCCTCTGAAGAAGCGACACAGCTGGCACCCTCGGAGCCTCGAGGAGGAAGATAGTGCGGAAGTTCACCAACTCCTGAGCAAGATCAGGACGCTTGCCCAGTCCGGGTACACAATAGTCAAAGTGATGGCGACCTCCATAGTACGGGGAGTTCAGCCACTCCAATACAGAGGACTTCCCATGTGGAATTACAATTGGGAAGATGACACCTCCCGCTGCGGCAGGAAAGGTCCGGACACCCCTGCTGCCCTAGCCAAAATATTGGCCGAACTGTTCAAAGGTGAGGAAGAGGAGTTCCCGCACATCACGCACAAAGAAGGATATTCCATGTACAATCCTCCTAGCTGGGTGAGTCCCCAACTTTTTGCTCCACTCATTCCTCTCCCTGATCTTTATTAACCTGTCCATTTATAATAGCACTGGCGAAAGACTTCCGAGGGGCTTACAGCCCCGCCCAGCAGCCCGAGGGCCACGATCAGGACCTTGATCCTGGATTTGAAGAGGATCCGGATATATTCGTGGTGCTCGAGAATGGCATGTTTTACCAGGCGAGCTACGGCGGCACCGAAGTGGCCATCATCGCCGATTACCCTGGTCTTCTCCCCACTTCACACGTAAGTAGTCAGGAGGCATCTTCCCAGAAAGGATTCCCTCGTTCCACCTTACCCACCGCACTGTCTCGTGCTTCGAAGGGGAGGCGTTCGACATACCGTGCTACTCCAGGAGCGGCTCCGAAGAGAGCGGCTCCTGCACCGGGCAAGCCTTCGAAGAGGAAGGCAGGCGAAGACACGGTCGGGCCCTCATCAAAGAGGTATGGGTTTGCACATATATATATATATATATTTAATAGTCGCATCCAACTGTGACTTTCATGTTCATCCTGTATCAGGAAAAGAGTCCGCCGGACTGTGTTTGGGGGTCCGGACAGTAATATTCCCAACGGCCAGGATCCAGCCCCAGCCGAGAGGACGGGGGCCGATATGGGAGTGACGCTGGACTGTCCTTCGGCCGAGGGCTCGAAAAATATGTCCGTCACCAACTCGGAAGTGGAGAGCGCCATGAATCATCGGCGCTTGAGGGCCATTTTACGAGACCCCCGCTGTTCGAGAGAGGCGTTTGATGCCTTCAGCTCGGCTGACGCATACATCCGAGCTGCTCAAGATGGGCTTGGCAAAGCCACAAAGCAGCATTTAACGGATGTGCGGGTAAGGTTTATTTTGTCCAAAAAGGATAAGCACATGCTAGTAGCCCCCGAGACTCAAAGCAGTTGGCACAAGTGATTTAAGGATCGATGTAAAACCAGGTTCTGACAAAGAGTAACAACCTGCTAGCTCAAGAGCTGGAGCAGTGTCGGACACGGCTAAATGCTTCTACCATCGAATTGAAAGAGTCCAAGAAGGCATCTTCTGGTAAGGATCCCCTTCATCGAGGAATAACAAATATACAGTAGTTGTGCTAATACTGTTACTTATCTCATAATAGGATCATTAGGTCAACTAGAAGAGAAGTTGAAAACTGCTCACGCGGGAGAAGAAGAGGCAAAAAGACTACACGCCGCGGGCGAGCCTATCCTGGCCCGAGTCAGAGAGGATAAAAACAAACTCCAGGACTCAAACACCAAACTGGGTGAAGAACTAAAAGATGTGCGAGCCCAGCTGGCCGACTCCGTGAAGGAGAATAAAAAGCTACGAGGCAGCATATTTAGTGCGTGGCCTGATCTTACCTTATAATAATTTGGAGGTAAAAGTAGCTGACATAGCTTATGATTACAGGCATGTTGACGGGCCGTCCCGAAGAGGAGGTGTCCAGATCATCAAGTGATCTCCTGCAAGGGCTATCGCGGTTGCATGAGCATGCTCGGCAGGCAATGCGGAGTGTAGCCAAGGCCTTATGGCCATCCGACTCCCCTCCAGGGAGTATGGAGAAGCTTGTAGAGATGTTCAAGGGAGCGCAGCGGTGTATCCGACTATGGAAGATATCGGCTTGCCGAGAAGGTGCGCGAGAGGCCTAGGCCATGGTAAAAACATGATATACCAAGCTGGATCCGAATTACATGGCCCGGGTCGGACCGCTAGGGTCAAATGGGGAAGAAATTCCTGTTAGTTTAGTATATGGCCAAGTAGAGGTGGCTGCTAGATACTCCCAACAGGATTGTAAATTAGACCGCCTGTTGGACGGTATAGAGGAGGAAGTTTTTAAGTCCTAAGTGACTATGTATTTTTCCTTCTAGCTGGATTGTAAAACGATTGTCATGGCCGACCTTTTCGCTTTGACCTCTCGACCCGAAGGTGTGGAGTGTTTCCGAATACCTGAGCGGCAAAATAAACCGGGGTATGCGTGGAAACCAGGCGTAGGGGTTATAGTTGCTTGAACAGAAAATTATCCGGCTAGTTATGTTATATTACATTAAGAGTGTAAGAAACATCTTCCAGAGAGAATAGTTCCGTTAAGGGTTCCTTTCCCTGGGTGTGCATGCATCGATGTGCATGTCCAAACTGTGATGAAGAAATCACAATGTGTATAGCTTCTAGGGGTTCACGATGGGACGAATGCAAAAACATATTTAGTTCACCGACCGAATATTCCCTTAAACGCTTAGCTACGGCTTCACCCACCTGAGGTACACATCCGGATGACCCGACAAGAATAATCGCAGAGGTGCTCCCTTTATGCCCTAGCCGAACTAATCGGAGCGTAGGGCATAAGCACAGGAGCCAGGCAACCCAGCTTGGCCAAAACTTAAGTCATATCAATGCATATAATGGCGAAGAAAAGGTACGTATGAGAGAAAACGCATATGTGAAGAGCTTGATGCTCGAAAAATAACAATAGCAAGCTTCTGTCCAAGAAGCCCCCAGGTATAATAGACGCACATACTTCAAGATGTATGCGTCGAGGGTGTACGGTCTAACCGCACGGAAGCTTTTAAAGCTAAAAAGAAAACATGAAAAGAGAGAGAGAGAGAGAGAAAAAATGACAGAAATAATAGGGGGAAGGAGACGAACAGAGATTTTCGCGCTAGACATAGAATCTTCGGAGTCTGGTTGCGTTCCAGGGGTTCGGCTCTAATTGATTGTCTGAAGAGTCACGCAGGTGGTACGCCCCTCCGGTGAGAACTTCGTCGATGATGAAGGGACCCTCCCACTTGGGCTTGAGTTTGTCCTTTTTATTCTCCGGCAGGCGTAGAACAAGTTCGCCGACGTTGTAAGTTTTGGCCCGCACCTCTATGCTTTGATACCTGCGAGCCTGCTGTTGATAAAATGCGGAACGAGCTTTTGCGATGTCGCGCTCCTCCTCCAGGGCATCTAGGCTGTCCTGCCGATCGAGCTCGGCCTCTCTCTCTTCGTACATGCGCACTCGAGGTGAGTCATGAATAATGTCGCAGGGTAGTACTGCCTCTGCGCCGTACACCATGAAGAAAGGTGTCTATCTGTAGTGCAATTGGGCATGGTCCGCAACCCCCAGAGTACGGAGTCGAGCTTCTCAACCCAGTGCTTGTCTGACTCTTTCAAAGATTACACTAGTCTAGGCTTAATGCCGCTCATAATAAGACCATTGGCTCTTTCGACTTGGCCGTTTGTTTGTGGAAGATATACAGAGGCGTAATCAAGCTTAATGCCCAGATTAGCGCACCAGGTTTTCACTTCGCCGGCTATGAAATTGGAGCCGTTATTAGTGATGATGTTGTGCGGAACACCGTAACGGTGTACGACGCCGGATATAAAGTCTATTACTGGCCCGGACTCAGGCGTTTTAACTTGTTTAGCCTCTATCCACTTGGTGAATTTGTCCACCATGACTAGCAAATATTTTTTCTTATGGCTTCCTCCTTCAACGGGTCCAACCATATCCAGTCCCCAGACCGCAAAAGGCCAAGTGATGGGGATTGTTTGTAGGGCGGTGGGGGGCATATGGCTTTGGTTGGCGAAGAGTTGGCATCCAACGCAACGTTGGACAAGGTCCTGCGCATCCGCTCGGGCCGTCGGCCAATAGAATCATGTATGGAAGGCCTTGCTAACAAGGGCCCGAGCTGCAGCGTGGTGCCCGCCGAGACCGGCATGAATCTCAGCCAGGAGCTGCCGCCCCTCTTCCTCAGAGATACATATTTGAAGGACTCCGGTAGCGCTTTTCTTATAGAGCTCTCCGCCGTGAACCTTATAGGCCTTCGAACGCCGGACAATGCGGCGGGCCTCATTCTGGTCCTCAGGAAGCTCCTTCCTATTAAGGTAGGCCAGGAAAGGTCCAGTCCATGGGGCAATGACTGCCATGATGAGATGCCCCGACAGCGTTATTTCGGTGGCTGAGCCTCCGATGATGTCGGTGTTTTCGGAATCTGGGGTTATGTTCGGATTCGGACTAGTGTTGCCGTTTTCCCCCGGCCACACCACGGATGGCTTAAAAAGCCTTTCAGGAAAGATATTAGGCGGGACGGGGTCACGCTTAGCGCCAATACGAGCAAGAACATCTGCCGCATGATTACTTTCTCGAGCCACATGATGGAACTCGAGCCCCTCGAACCGGGCCGGCATATTTATGACGACATTACGATAAGCTGCCATCTTCGGATCTTTGGCGTCAAAGTCTCCATTTATTTGAGATATTGCAAGGTTTGAGTCCCGGCGCACTTCTAGGCGTTGTATGCCCATGGAGACAGCCATCCGGAGACCATGTAATAAGGCTTCATATTCGGCTGCATTGTTGGAGTCTGTGTATAATATTTGGAGTACTTACTGAACGACATCTCCAGTAGGTGACGTTAAAACGACGCACGCCCCTAGACCCGCCAGCATTTTAGAGCCATCGAAATACATAACCCAATTGGAATATGTGTCGTACTCTTTAGGGAGTTCGGCCTCTATCCATTCGGCGACGAAGTCAGCCAGTACTTGGTATTTAATAGCTCGTCATGGTTTGTATGTAATATCAAATGGAAGGAGCTCAATGGCCCATTTGGCAATCCGGCCCGTGGCATCGCGATTGTTTATAATGTCATTAAGTGGTACTTCGGAAGCCACCGTGATCGAACACTCCTGAAAGTAGTGACGGAGCTTTCTGGATGCCATGAAGACAGCGTATGCTATCTTTTGATAATGGGGGTACCGGGATTTGCATGGTGTAAGGATAGTGGATACATAGTATACTGGCTTCTGAAGCGGGATTTTGTGTCCGTCCTGTTCTCGTTCAACGACGAGCACGGCACTCACCACCTGATGTGTTGCCGATATGTATAATAACATCGGTTCGCCGACATTTGGCGCGGCCAGGATTGGGTTGCTCACAAGAAGGGTTTTTATTTCCTCCAGTCCAGATGTTGCCACGTCCGTCCACCTGAAGTGATCGGTACAACGTAGAAGGCGATAGAGTGGCAGTGCCTTTTCTCCCAATCTGGAGATAAAGCGGCTTAGAGCTGCCACCCAACCCTCGAGCTTTCGGACTTGTTTAAGGTATATTGGCGTAGCCAATTGTGACAGAGCTCAGATTTTGGCTGGATTTGCTTCAATTCCTCTGTTGGAAACGATGAAGCCCAGCAATTTTCCTGCGGGGACGCTGAAAATGCACTTTTCCGGATTGATCTTAATGTCATATGCATGGAGGTTGTCAAATGTGAGACGTAAATCGTCTATTAGTGTTTCGACACGCCTAGTCTTGATGACGACGTCATGCACATAAGATTCAACTGTCTTGCCGATTTGTTTCTCCAGGCATGTTTGAATCATGCGTTGGTATGTGGCGCTGGCGTTCTTGAGCCCGAAGGACATGGTATTGAAGCAGAATGGCCCATATGGGGTAATGAATGATGTTGCAGCTTGATCGGACTCCTTCATTTTGATTTGATGGTATCCGGAATATGCGTCGAGGAAACACAGTGAGTCGTGTCCTGTGGTAGCATCAATGATTTGATCAATGCGGGGGAGGGGGAAGGGATCCTTAGGGCAAGCCTTATTGAGGTCTTTAAAATTGACGCACAACCGCCAGGATTTGTCCTTCTTTGGTACCATCACCAGGTTTGCCAGCCAGTCAGGATGTTTTATTTCTCTGATGAATCCAGCCTCAATTAGCTTGGCCAGCTCCTCCCCCAAAGCTTGGTGTTTGGGCTTGGAAAAGCGCCGCAGTGCTTTTTGATTGGTTTGTATCCCTTTAGGATGTTAAGGCTATGTTCGGCCAGCTCACATGGGATTCCAGGCATGTCAGAAGGGTGACAGGCGAATATATCCCAATTTTCGCGAAAGAAATCCCTTAGTGCGGCGTCGACCGATGGATCAAGTTGTGCTCCAATAGATGTTGTCTTCTTGGGGTCCGTTGGGTGGACCTGGAATTTGACTATTTCTTCTGCCGGGTTGAAGGAGGTAGATTTGGGTCGTTTGTCTAAGATCACATCGTCCCTATAAACCGTGGAGCAAAGTGCGGTTAATTCCTCGGCCGCGAGGGCTTCAGATAATGCCTCAAGGGCTAGGGATGTGGTTTTGTTTTCGGCATGGAGTGCTATGTCCGGATCACTCACTAGATCGATTATGCCATTGGGCCCGGGCATTTTGAGCTTCATGTACCCGTAATGAGGTATAGCTTGGAAGCGTGTAAAAGCATCTCGCCCAGCAGGGCGTGATATCCACTGCTGAAAGGGGCCACTTGGAAGGTTATTTCTTCGGACCGATAATTCTCCGGCGTGCCAAATACCACGTCAAGTGTGATTTTTCCCGCGCACCGCCCCTCCCGACTGGGAATGATTCCTCGGAAGGTCGTGCTGCTTTGCTTGATGCGGCTCCTATATATTTCCATTTTGTGAAGTGTATCCTCGTAGATGAGGTTTAGTCCGCTGCCGCCGTCCATGAGGACCTTGGTGAGTCTAAATCTGTCCACGATGGGACAGAGAACTAATGCGGCTGGAGCTCAAACTGTCTTGTATTTCGGTTCGTCACTGGCATTGAAGGTTATAGCCGTCTCATTCCACGGGTTTATCACGGCGATTTGACAGACTTCGGCGAGGTCGCGGAGTGCCATTTTGCGCTTATCGCTTGAGGCTTAATGTCTCAAGATCATCGATACTGGGGTCATCGTCTTCCTGGGGGTGTTGTTCTGGGATATTCTTGGTGAGGATATTCTCGCCACTCTTTGCCACTTGTCGGAGTATCCAACATGCTCTAAGGTTGTGTGTTGGTATGTTGTCCGGCGTTCCGTGTATTTTGCATGACCCATCGAGCCATCCTTCCAGAATGGTTCCACGCCCCGTAATGGACTTATATTTCTTGGATATTGGATTGGGTGTGTCACGGGGATGAACCCTTTTCGCTTGGATGAGCTGTTGAGTTGGGATCGATGGCTCCCAACAAGCTGCCTGATCTTTCCAGGTGCTTTCCATTGCACTGTACTTCTGTACGATAGTTGCAAAGTCCGCGAAGTGTAGTATACGATGGCGATTTATAGCATTGAGGATTCCTTCTTCCGTGCAATTGCTGCAGAACGCAGATATCGTGTCCTCGTCGCGGCAATCTTTAACCTTGTCCTTGACAAGGAGGAATCTGGCCCAAAAGTGGTGGACCATTTCCTGAGACTGCTATTGTATGGTCATAAGAGCGCTTAAGCTTGGGTGGGTGGGTGGAATTGAATCCGGACCCTGACCCGATCGATGATCCGGAGTCTGAAGATTTTCCAGACGCAACAGTTCGGACTCCGGAGTATCTTCGGATTTCTTATGCCCGCCGTCCGATTCTATATTCGGAAGGCTGATCACATCCTTTCGCTGGTGGGTATTCGGCTCTGCAAGGTCGGCGACCCGAACATAGTCCGTCTTTAGTACAAGGGGAGAGTTGTCGTCTTGCTCCTCGACTATCGCTATCTGGTGGGTGACCGGAGGAGATTTGGTTTCTCTTTGGTCGGGTTTAAGTCCAATCCGATCGTAATTTGTGGCGATTCCCAGCGCGGCGATGCGATCAAGGAGCTCATTTAAAGATGAAAACTCCACCGGATCCATCTGCTTGGAGTGTTTGGGGTCGATATGAAGGGGATTTTCGATGGCCCGAGAGGTCATCGTCGGCTTAACGGCCGAACGAGCGGTCATGGTAAAGTCGCCCAGCCGGAGGGTTTGGCCTGGGGCCAGTTCTCCTCCGGTGGTGATATTATCTTTGAGGACGAGGCAAGTCATCGACCCTGTCATCGACAGCACAGTGGAACTCTCAATGAAAGCACCAATGTCGGTGTTGAAAGTGCCTTATATCGACTAGAGGGGGGTGAATAGGCGATTTTATGAATTCTTCGAGAGAATTTGCCGTGAGGAAATTCCTTAGCTAAGAACTACTTGCAGAATAAGTACTCGAAGTAAGCATAAGAGAATGCGGCATGGTCATCATGATGAAATGAAGACAATCAAAGAGTACGTAAAGCGTAAACACAGGATAGCACAAGATGAATACAAACAGATCAAGAAATTGAACGAGGAAATTGAGGAAGTCTTCACAAAGTCTTCAAACACAGATATGAACAAACACTCAACACAAGAATGAGGAAACGAAAGGGTTGAGGAAATAGAACCAGAAGGTTGGTGAAGACAATGATTTGGTAGACCAGTTCCAACTGCTGTCTCGGTTGTACGTCTGGTTGGAGCGGCTGAGTATTTAAACTCGAGGACACACAGTCCGGACACCCGATCCCGAGCACGCAGCTCAGACACCAAGTCCTCACCGTAATCTCCTTGAACTAAGGTCACATGACCTCGTCCAATCACTGTGGTAAGTCTTCAGCGACTTCCAAACCTTCACAGACTTGGTCACTCGGCAATCCACAATTCCTCTTGGATGTTCTAGACCATGACGCCTAACCGTCTGGAAGAAGCACAGTCTTCAAAGGTAACAAGCGTCGGATCCACGCAGGATCAATTTCTTCAGATGATGCTCAATCACTTTGGGTTTGTAGGGGTTTGGTTTTGGGTTTTCCTCACTCGATGATTTTCGCCAAAGTCCTCGAGGATGGGTTGCTCTCAAATGACAAGTGTCAAGTTTCTCTCGAGCAGCCAACCAGCTAGTGGTTGTAGGGGCCGGCTATTTATAGCCTAGGGAGCAGCCAACCAGCTAGTGGTTGTAGGGGCCGGCTATTTATAGCCTAGGGAGCAGCCTGACATGATAAGCCATAAATGCCCTTCAATGATATGACCGTTAGGTGGATAAGATATTTTGGGATAGTGGCGCGAGCACAAGAACGGTCGGAAATTTGAATCTCAAATTCCTCGTGGCTATCATGTTCCTCACTGTAGGCAATCCGCACCGCCAATTCCTAACTCCTCGGTCATAACAAATTCTCAACGACTGAAGAACTTCGTCTCTCACCTCAAGAAATTGACTGAGCTGTATGAGATTTCCAAAGGCTTCACTCAAGGGTTTGGTAGGTGTAGGATTTTGAGTTGAGCATCACATGGAAATTTTTCCTTAGTATTTCCTCGACCCCTTTAACAAGACGGTGTTTCCTATGACTCAAGAAAGAGAAAACGAAACTACGAAAACAAAAGTCTTCACGCTTCATGTTCCTCAAATGAATACCAAGTCTTCAAGGTCACACCAATTTCTTCACTTTCAAAGTCTTCTAAAGTCTTCAATATCAAAGTCTTCATCGAAGAACTTCATTTTTAGGGTCGACTTTCACCAGAAATATCAAACTCCTCATAGACTTATAGACCTGTGTACACTCATAGACACATTAGTTTCTTAACCTATAAGTCTTCAATACACCAAAATCACTAAGGGCACTAGATGCACTTACGATCTCCCCCTTTTTGGTGATTGATGACAATATAGGTTAAGTTTTCAACGGGGATAAACATATGAAGTGTAAATACTGATATTGAGGAATTTGATTGCAAGATATAGAAGAACTCCCCTTGAAGATGTGCATAGTGAGGAATTTGCTTTTGAGGCAATGCACATTTGAAGAGTTGAATCATGGAGATCTCCCCCTATATCTTGTAATTCATACACGCATTTGACATATAATATGAAGAAGTTGAAATGCATGATGAAATATGGTGCTTGATGAAATTCAGCATGCGTGCAATAATATTAATGAGGAACAAGCATGCAAAATAACGCATCAAGAGTATCAGAGCTCAAGAGAATCAGAGCTCAGTGCATCAAAAGTATCAAAGCACCATCGGGTTTAAGATTACAACTCGATCCAATAAAAATTTTCAGAAGAACGAGAGTTGTAACTTAACAAAAAGTTGCCCATATAATAGACCCGCTTGAAGACTAACTCAAATTTCTCCCCCTTTGTCATCGAATGACCAAAAGGATCGGCCGAGGACTAACGCCTCAAGAATTTCAAGTTGAAGAAGGAGCGCCGTTGTTGGGGTCGGTTGTTGTAGTAGGGCCTGCCATGTTGTCGCCCAAGTATTTATTTTCATCGGTGTCTCGTGATGAAGAATAGGAGCTGGCCACCAAGGAAGGAACTTTGACCTTCTTGTATTTCTTCGAGGAGGTGCGACCAGTCAAATTCTTCCTTGAGACCCATTGTCGCCGCTTCTTCCGTCTTTGTAGACATTTGAAAGAACAGCCCAGTGCGTTTGAAGGTTTCATGGAGGTAGTAGTGGTTTTTCTTCACCGCATTATGTGTTGAGGTCATGTTGTGAAGAATTGAACCAAACCGACGCTGACCCATTTATGATTCGATCAACCTTCCGATGAAGACCGAGGAGTAACTCACGATCAGTCATCACCACAGGTGCCGTGGCTTGAGGACTTTGCTTAGCCGAGGTATTTGGCAGAGTCATGTGTGCGTAATCATCATTGGTGGAGTAGGATGCTGCTTTGCGAAACTGTCTTTCCAATGGACGAATGCCTTCATCGATCACAGCAGTTGCCTTGCCCTTGTCATCACCGAGGTAAATGTCCGCTTGAGGACTTCAATCGGGGCAAGTAGCTGCAGTGGTTCGAGTATCAGCCTTGTAATTGAGTGAAGACCTTGTCCTGATGAATCTCATTATCCAAGGCGCATAAGGCTTCAGCTCAAATGGTGACATAGCAATGTTTCCCAGAGTCCTCATGAAGAAATCATGGAATTTGACGGGAACGCCATGAATGATATTGAAAAGCATATTCTTCATGATGCCAACGACTTCTTCATCATTTGAGTCGTGGCCTTTGATAGGACTCATTGTCTTCGTCGAATCCGATAGACATCCGAGGCACATACAATAATTCCTTGACGAGGAATTTGGTTCTTGGGGCCTGCCTTGGCTTCAAAGGCTTCATCAAGACTTGCATATAGTGATTTGAAAGTTCGGTTCGTTGTAGATACAACGAGCACCATCAAGTGGAGGACTGAGTGGTAGAGCACGAAGCAATTCATTGTTGGTGCCTTGTAGTGAGTATTTTCGACATCCAGCCTAACACCCATGAGTTCACGCCTTTAGCGCCTCCGTGATGTGCAGCGTTGCATAGAATTGAAGAATGAGTTCTTCATTCCAATCACGTATGTCAGCAGAAATTCGAAGTCCTCGTCGTGAAGAACACCGAGGACCGCTCAAAGCTGGCAGAGACTCCATGTCCACATGAGGAATATGTGCATGATCGAAGACTTTGTCTTTGTTGAAGAGCACTGAGGAATAGAAATTGGCTTGACTGGCAGTCCAGAAACGCCTCTTCCTTATGCGAGCAGAATCATATGGATTGTAATTAGTGAAGAATACGTGCTCGCTGAAGAAATCTTCAGCCTTGAACTTTTGCTTTGTTGAGAAGGGATTCTTTGGCTTTGGCAGTGGAGTGTCAGTGAGTTGCATCAGGACCTCTGGAATCACAATCTCAGGTTCTTCAGGCTGAGGAATTTCTTGTTCCTCAACAGTGCGATCGAGGATCAGCAAGAGCAGTTCATCGGCGCTAGTGGCTGGAATTTCTTCATGGACGATGAAGTGGGATGAGTTTCTTCAGAGCCCATTTGAACTGTTGGAGCAGGGACCGAGGAATCTGTTGGATTGGGGTGAAGAGTGGAGAATTTGGATGCCGACTTTCCCAAAAGTCATCGCTCATCACCGGCGCTGTGCTTCCAATATCCACATCTTCTTCAATTTCTCAACACCGCCTCTTCACTGTGAACCGAGGCATAGGTGAGGAAATGATTGGGGTTGAAGGATCGCTTCCACTTCAATTTCTTCATCAATCTGCCCGACGAAGCAGCAGAATTATTTTCTTCATCGATCCGCTTGGGATCACATAATCTTCATCAAAAGGAACAAGGTCCTTTGATGGAATTGAGGAAATTGGAATAGCATCAATAGGATTTTCAAAGGAGCTGGTCATTGGCTTCATTTTCTTCGCAATCGAAGAATTTGACGCAGCCGATGCTTTCCGCTTTCTTCACCGCAGCTCGCTCGCAGCCTTGGTCTTCTTCACATCGAGGCGATGGAAGAATTGGAGTTGGTGTTGGCGCAGGAGGAGCCGAGGAATCTGGTTGATTTTCCTCAGCGCAATCGATGCAGCTTGCCTGCCTTGTTCAGTTTCTTCAGCGCACCACTAGTGGATGCCCCGCAATTTTTTCAGCGGCCGGAATGGGATCATCAGCCTGGAACTAGCATTTTCTTCAGCAGCCTGAACTTCATCAGCGGTGCTGGCATTTTCTTCAGTCTGCTGAGCTGAGGCTCCAGCCTGAGGAATTTCTTGTTGCGTTGGGGGAGCAACATTGGTGAATTTCTTCGTCGGTTGATTTAATCTGACTTTGGCTCCTTGCCAATCAGCATAATAAGCATCAAAGTTTTCTTTGAGGGCTTGATTTCATTCTGGACCTTGAGAAGTTCCTCGTGTCATTCTGACAACGTTTTTCTTCAGGAACTTCTCCTTTCTGTATTTAGCTTTCTTGATCTCTCTTGCCTTTTCAAACTTCCATTTCTCTTCAGTGATGAAATGGGTCAACATGTGACTTTGTCCAGGGGTCAGATGAAAATCAGGCATAGGGGTGTTTGGATCCTTGTGCCAGAGATCAATGTAATCGAGGATTTTCCTCGGATCCAACAGCAGTGGCACAGATGTGCCTTTGGCTCTAGCGGCCCTTTCTTTGCCATAGATTTTCTTGGCTTAACAGAGGCCTCAGTGGCAGCAGTAGTAGCAGAGTCCTCATTGAATTTCCTCACTGCCTTGTTGGCTTGTCTTGCCAATTTGGCTTGGCGCTTGGCCCATTCTTCAGGAAAGTCCTCACCATGCTTGATGCTGGTGGGGTCAGCTTCTTGACCAGGTGCCAATGGAGCTCTTGGGCATGGAGGATTGAGTGCAAATTTCTTCATGTACTTTGGAGTTACATATCTGTACTCCCTCCATTCCATTGCCCATCTCCGTTCAATCCTTTGAATGCGCACCTTGCGCTGATTTTTGTTTTCTTTGCCGAACTCGGCTTCATCAGGTGTGCAATAATCATCATATATTTCTTCAGGGATTTCAAACGCGGTCATGACCTCAGGCCTCTTTCCTCCTTTCTGTGGCTTCTTTCCTTCTGCCATATTCTTCAGGTGAGGAATTTGAACAAACGAATTCTCTGAAGAAGTATGCAACTTTTCTTCGAGGAACGCTGCAAATGAGTTAAGTTGATGAGAACCTAGTGATTCAGCAGCGGACATGAGTACCTGTGAACAGAGTATAGTTGCGAGGAATTTGGAGAGGTCATATGCGTTCTCAGAAGGTTTTTCAAAAGAACAAGTTTTGAGGAATTTGACCAGATGAGCCTTGAAGAATTTCACTAAGCGTTCTTTGTCTTAGGTTCCAGAGTTGTATAGATCGAGGATCCACACAATTGAGGAATCTTGAAGAAAATCATTGCTTAGAGAAACGAATCAAGAGCATATTTTGTTTGAGGTGTTCATATGTGTGAAGGTTTGAAGAATAAACACCTTTGAAGATTTTCAGGTAGGTTTGAGAATCAAAGCGAGTAATAAAAGTAACTTTTAATTACCCGAAGTGAAGAACACGACGAACTTAGAAGAACAGATGGGAAGTTCGTCAGTTCAAATCTTCCATGCCCTAACTTGGCGGAGGAAGACAGCTACGGCAGCGGCGGAGTGAAGATTTCCGCGGTCGGCGCGAGTACGTCGGCGACGAGGTCGAGGCAGTGAAGCTCTTCCTCACCGGCGACGATGGAGTAGCGGCGGCGCTAGGGTTTGAGAAGCTCGAGCGAGAGACAGCGGTCGAGTGGAGTAAAGGAAGTGAGGAAGGGGAGAGGGGGTATATATAGCCACAGTGAAAAACTGTTCGCTCGAAGATTTTGGGACGAACGTGCCCCTGACCATTCTCCTTCTCATGACATGTGTCACCCACATACTGTGTAGTGGAGATCGTGTACGATCATGGGTGAATAAAATAATGCATCGTGGGATGCGGAATGGTTTGAGCGGCAAAAACCAAAAGTTTGGATAAGATCAGTTTTAAAGTTCCGTTCGCAATTTCTTCAGCTGACAAGGACACAGTGAAGATTTTGAACGAGTTTCAAATAGAACGCACATGAAGAATTTGTGAATAGATTGGGTTGAGTGTAGCATAGAGGGGGAAGGGTCCGATCACATTCACTTAGCAGAAAAAGCGACTTGAAGAAATAGCCATAAGTGAATGCTGTAGAGGACATAAACCCATTCTTCAGCTGACAAGGACACAGTGAAGATTTTGAACGAGTTTCAAATAGAACGCACATGAAGAATTTGTGAATAGATTGGGTTGAGTATAGCATAGAGGGGAAGGGTCCGATCACATTCACTTAGCGAAAAGCGACTTGAAGAAATAGCCATAAGTGAATGTTTGAGAGGACATAAACCCATATATATATGTTATATATATATATATATATATATATATATATATATATATATATATAGCCAATGAAGAAAAACGACGAAACAGTGAAGATTTTGCAAAGTTGAAGAATTTGAAAACTGAAGAATTTCAAAACTGAGGAAAACTCAAATTGAAGATTTTCAACTTTGGTGGTGGCGTGACCCAACGATAAGAATGATGATTTCAGACACCGCGCATAATTGTCGAGGGTTCTGAGAATCAAATTCTTCATTAATTTCTTCACACTTAGAGTGTTATTCTTCATGGATTGAAGAAAACGCTTCTTCATGTGTTGCACATCTAAGTCATCAATTTTGCATAAGTGTCGGGATGTGTGTCCTTTCAAAGAACATTCAAGATTCTAAGATATTTAGCTCACACCGCAACTTGCTAAATCTCTTCTCATCCAAGGGCTTAGTGAAGATATCGGCTAGCTGTTCTTCATCTTCACATGCTCGATGGAGATGTCGCCTTCAACACATGATCACGAAGAAAATGATGACGAATTTGAATGTGCTTTGTCTTCGAAAGTGCTGAACTGGGTTGTGAGCAATCTTGATGGCACTCTCATTGTCACAGAGAGAGGCACATTCTTCACGTTGATGCCGTAGTCCTTGAGAGTTTGCTTCATCCACAGAATTGAGCACAACAAGAGCCAAAGCAGAATGTATTCAGCTTCCGCATGTCGTCCGAGGAAATGACAAGTACCAAATGTTGACTTATGGTCCACACGATCACCAAAGATAGTCGAGTCGAATATCCAATGAGATCAAAAGTAGAGCCCTTGGGGTACCATAATCCTAGTGTTGGTGTGTGAGCTAGATATCAAGAATATGCTTCACAGCCTTATGGTGTGATTCCTTCGTGTAGCTTGAAATCGGGCACACATGCAAACACTAAGCATTATATCTGGCCTAGATGCACATAAGTACAATAGAGAACCAATCATGGAGCGGTATACCTTGTGATCAAGTCAATACCATTTTCATCGATTGCATAGATGGCCATTTGTGGGCATAGGAATTTTGACGCCTTTGCAATCTTGCATGCCAATTTCTTCAGACATCTTTGAGGTATTTCTCCGAGATATGAATATGCCATTGTGTTGTTGATTTAATTTGAAGACCTAAGAAGAATTTCAACTCTCCCATCATAGACATTTGATATTCTTCACTCATCATATAGGCAAATTCATCACTATAACGTTGGTCAAGACAGCCAAAGATAATATCATCAACATATATTTGGCACACAAACAGTTCACCATCATATGATTTAGTAAAGAGAGTAGGGTCGAGTGAACTGGTGTGAAGCCATTCTTCACGAAGAATTCCTTCAATGTATCATACCACGCCTGGGGGCTTGTTTGAGACCATAGAGGGCCTTGTTGAGTCTCAAGACTTTGTCGATTCTTTGGATCTTCAAAACCGGGGTTGAGCAACATATACTTCTTCCTCAAGCTTACCATTGAGGAATGCACTTTTCACATCCATTTGATATAAAGTGATATTGTGATGGTTAGCATAGGCAAGTAATATGTGAATAGACTCAAGTCTAGCAACAGTGCAAAAGTTTCATCGAAATCAATTCCTTCAACTCGTGTGTAGCCTTGAGCTACAAGTCGTGCCTTATTCCTCACCACAAGGCCATTTTCATATTGCTTGTTGCGGTAGATCCAATTTGTGCCAATGATATTATGCTTGCGAGGATCTGGACGTTTGACCAGTTCCCAGACATTGTTGAGCTCGAACTAATGTAATTCTTCTTGCATGGCCTGAATCCACTCAGGCTCCAGAAATGCTTCATCTACCTTAGCGGGCTCTGTGATAGAGACAAAAGCATAGTGCCAACAAAAGTTAGATAAATGTGAAGCTTTTGAGCGTGTGAGAGGACCTGGCACTTCAATGTCATCGATGATCTTGTCAACTTGCACTTCTTTTGCAACGCGAGGATGAGCTGGTTGTCGTTGAGGAATTTGATCATTTTCCTCAGCACCATTGTCTTCAGCATTATCTTCAGGTGCATCACCGACGTTCTTCGCAGATCGGAATGAATTCTTCAGCAGATTCTTCAAGAGGAATGACATCCTCAGTTGCCTTGAACTTGATAGATTCCAGAGGAGCTGGTTCATCTGACACAGAAGGTAGGTGCTCTCTTTGCGAGCCATTAGTTTCATCGAACCGCACATCTACAAGATCAACAATCTTGTGAAGAGCGATGTTGAAGACTCAGTAGGTGTGCGAGTCCTTTCCGTAACCAAGCATAAAACCTTCATGTGCTTTCGGTGCAAATTTAGAATTGTGATGAGGATCTCTAATCCAACATTTAGCAATCAAGACTTTGAAATAACTCACATTGGGTTTCTTGTCGGTGAGGAGTTCATAGGCAGTCTTCTTGAAGAATTTGTGAAGATATACTGTTGATGATGTGGCACGCGGTATCAATTGCATCAATCCAAAAAGCGACTAGGCGTTTTGTATTCATCAAGCATAGTGCGAGCCATCTCAACAAGAGTTCTGTTCTTGCGCCCACGACACCATTTTGCCGAGGAGTATAGGGAGCAGATAACTCATGAGTAATACCAAGTTCATCAAGATAGGCATCAAGACCGAATTTTGAACTCAGTTCCATTGTCACTCCCGATGTGTCGATCTTCACACCAAGTTAGTTGAAGCCCTCGAGGAAAATCGCTTGAAGACTTCCTGCACTTCATTTTGTAAGTAACAATGTGTACCCATGTGTAACGAGAGTAATCATCAACAATAACAAAGCCATATAGAGATGCATCATTAGTGACAATGAGTAATGATTAGGACCAAAGAGGTCCATGTGAAGCAATTCGAAGGGACGAGTAGTGGTCATGATAGTCTTCGCTGGATGCTTGGCCTTGATCATTTTTCCAACTTCACAGGCTCCACACAAGTGATCCTTGAGGAATTTGACATTCTCAATGCCAATGACATGCTTCTTCTTTGCAAGCGTGTGCAAATTCCTCATGCCTGCGTGACCAAGTCGCCGATGCCATAGCCAGCCTTCTGAAGCTTTTGCAAGTAGACACACGGCTGGTTGTGGTCCTGTAGAGAAATCAACAATATACAAGTCTCCTCTCCTAAAGCCTTCGAAGACTTTGGAATTGTCAGCTTCCATAATCACAACACAACGATACTTGCCAAAGATAACAACCATATCAAGATCACAAAGCATTGAGACTGACATGAGGTTGTATCCTAAGGACTCAACAAGCATGACTTTGTCCATGTGTATGTCCTTAGAGATCGCAACCTTACCAAGACCCAATACCTGACTTTTGCCTTTGTCAAGAAAGATGATATGCTTCATATGTGACGGTGATAAGGAGCATCCATCAATAGATTCTTGTCACCAATATGTGATTTGTACATCCACTATCGAGTACCCACTCGGTGGCTTTGGGTTGATCATCCCGCAGATGAATTAGTGCAACTTACGATCTCATATACTTCATCGATGAAGAATATGATATCAAGTTCATCGATGAATTTCATCAGCAAGATAACAGATAAGCGGTATGAGGACGTGTGAAATGAAAGTTCATTTCATCATGATTAGCTGCGTCCTTTCGACATTTTTGTCGTGCCCCAAAGAAATTCTTCAGACGCTTAAAGCACGCCCGAGACCTGACCCTGCAGAAGAGGTTAGTTCTTTTCTTCACCACCCACATCTCAAGGGGTGGCAAAGAGTTCATCACTCTGCGAGCACCATATGAGAATGGTGGCATAGAGGCCAATCCATTACGCTTTCACATAAGAGGGGTTAGGTAAGCATATGAATAAGCGAGAAATTCTTCGAGGACTTATGAACATATTGGTTTGAAGAATAATGCACATATTCATAGCCCTTAGCTCTACCTCGAAACAAAGTTGTTAGCACGATGATAATCATATGAGGACTTTGATCCATTTGAGGAATTTGATCCACGTGAGGAATTTGGTCCGATGAGGACTTGGATCCATATGAAGAATTTGGTCCATATGAAGAGTTTGATCTGGGGTTCCTATTCTTCACAGGTGGTGTCATGAGGACATTCACCAAGACTTTCAAGGCACTTCTTGGGAACCCAGATTTTCTTCATAGGGGAACCGCTCCTGCAGATTAGTGCCAACATATCTAGCAAATACTTCACCATTCTGATTTTTGAACAGTTTATAGTTGAGTCAAATGACTCATCGTAAGAATGAGGAGATTCACATGTAAAGCCGGATAAGTTAGATGGATCAAGTGGAGGTCCCTTTGCAGAACCCATGAAGTTTTGGGATACCGCCAGGGCTTCCAATATGTTCCATCAGCATTGATTTTCCTCTCAAAGGCAATACCCTCTTTCCTAGGGTTCCTGTTGAGGATCTGCTTTTTAAGCACATCACAAAGAGTCTGATGCCCTTTGAGGCTTTTGTACATGCTTGTCATGTACAATTCCTTCAGCCCTGCATTGTCAGTGATACTAGCAATGTCCTCATATGAGGAATTAGTGATAGCAGAGGCAGTGAAGAATTTGTAATAGTTGAAGCATTTGAACATTCAGTGAAGAATTAGCGATTCACGCTCAATGCACTTTAAGCATGGAGGAACAAATTCTTCCTGAGAAGCGCTGATTTGTTGAGCAAGTAATGAATCGCGCTCCTTCTGAAGATCTTCATAACTCACTCTTAGCTTCTCAAGATCTTGCTTTCTTTGAAGAAATTCATAAGAAAGTTTCTCATGATCGATAAGAGAGTGTTATGATGACCTTGAAGGTTGTCAAACCTAGACTGAAGTCTCTGAAGATTTTCAGTCAGGGCTTTAGTGCGATCCATTTCTTCACCTAACATATCATCACTCTTATCTAGCATGTTTTGAACCTTTTCAAAAGCCCTTTGTTGTTTTACAGCAATCTTAGCAAGTTTTGAGTAACTGGGCTTTAGATCTTCATCAGATTCATTTTCACTAGATTCAGAGGAGGTATAATTGAGTACCTTGGCACCCTTTGCCATGAAGCAATAGGTGGGAGCGTAGTCATCACTATCTTCATTAGCTTTGTTGGTGAGGTCATTTTCTTCAGAGTTGAAGATGGACTTGCTGACGAAAGCAGTAGCGAGAGCTAGACTCGCCACACCAGACTCAGATTCTTCTGAAGCCTCATCTTCCTCATGTTCTTTGCTCAGATGGACACATATGATATTCTTCGCTTGAGAATCGAGTTGCTTGAATCTCTTCACATCAGCAACATTCAAAGATGTGTGACTGAGGGAACACCATTTTCCACAACATACCAGAGATCGTTGTCAATTGCCTCAAGATGCATTCGCATCTTGTTCTTCCAGTAGGGGTAGTCCGTCCCATCAAAGGTAGGACACCCTGCTGAGACCTTGATCATACCTGCGGTCGACATAACTAAAACTCCAGGTGGTTAAACCAAAATCACACAGAACAAGGGAGTACCTTGCTCTGATACCAATTGAAAGTGCGTTATATCGACTAGAGGGGGGGTGAATAGGCGATTTTTATGAATTCTTTACTAAGGAATTTGCCGGTGAGGAAATTCCTTAGCGAAGAACTACTTGCAGCGGAATAATTACTCGAAGTAAGCATAAGAGAATGCGGCATGGTCATCATGATGAAATGAAGACAATCAAAGAGTACGTAAAGCGTAAACACGTGATAGCACAAGATGAAGACAAAAGATCAAGAAATTGAACTGAGGAAATTGAGGAAGTCTTCAACAAAGTCTTCAAACACAGATATGAACAAACACTCAACACAAGATTGAGGAAATGAAAGGGTTGAGGAAATAGAACCAGAAGGTTGGTGAAGACAATGATTTGGTAGACCAGTTCCAACTCTTTGTCTCGGTTATACGTCTGTTGGGCGCCGAGTATTTAAACTCGAGGACACACAGTCCGGACACCCGGTCGCTGAGCACGCAGCTCAGACACCAAGTCCTCACCGTAATCTCCTTGAACAAAGGTCACACAGACCTCGGCCCAATCACTCGTGGTAAGTCTTCAGCGACTTCCAAACCTTCACAGACTTGGTCACTCGGCGATCCACAATTCCTCTTGGATGTTCTAGACCATGACGCCTAACCGTCTGGAAGAAGCACAGTCTTCAAAGGTAATAAGCGCCGGATCCACGCAGGATCAATTTCTTCATGATGCTCAATTACTTTGGGTTTGTAGGGTTTGGTTTTGGGTTTTCCTCACTTGATGATTTTCGCCAAAGTCCCTGAGGATGGGTTGCTCTCAAATGACAAGTGTCAAGTTTCTCTCGGAGCAGCCAACCAGCTAGTGGTTGTAGGGGCGGCTATTTATAGCCTAGGAGCAGCCCGACATGATAAGACAAAATGCCCTTCAATGATATGACCGTTAGGTGGATAAGATATTTTGGGACAGTGGCGCCAAGAAGACAAGAACGGTCGGAAATTTGAATCTCAAATTCCTCGTGGCTATCATGTTCTCACTATGTAGGCAATCCGACTTTGGCGAATTCCTAACTCCTCAATCATAATAAATTCTCAATGACTGTAAGAACTTCGCCTCATCACATCAAGAAATTGACTGAGCTGTATGAGATTTCCAAAGGCTTCACTCAAGGGTTTGGTAGGTGTAGGATTTTGAGTTGAGCATCACATGGAAATTTTTCCTTAGTATTTCCTCGACCCCTTTAACAAAGACAAGGTGTTCCTATGACTCAAGAAAGAGAAAACGAAACTACGAAAACAAAAGTCTTCACGCTTCATGTTCCTCAAATGAATACCAAGTCTTCAAGGTCACACCAATTTCTTCACTTTCAAAGTCTTCGTAAAGTCTTCGAATATCAAAGTCTTCAATCGAAGAACTTCATTTTTAGGGTCGACTTTCATCAGAATATCAAACTCCTCACAGACTTATAGACCTGTGTACACTCATAAACACATTAGTTTCTTAACCTATAAGTCTTCAATACACCAAAATCACTAAGGGGCACTAGATGCACTTACAGGTGTCAAAACCGGCGGATCTCGGGTAGGGGGTCTCGAACTGTGCATCTAATGTCGACGGTAACAAGAGACAGGGGACACGATGTTTACCCAGGTTTAGGCCCTCTCTATGGAGGTAATACCCTACTTCCTGCTTGATTGATCTTGATGAATATGAGTATTACAAGAGTTGATCTACCACGAGATCATAATGCCTAAACCCTAGAAGTCTAGCCTGCATGACTACGGTAATTAATATCTCCCCTTACGGACTAAGTCCTCTGGTTTATATAGACACCGGGAGGATCTAGGGTTACACAAGGTCGTTTACAAAGAAAGGAATCTACATATCCAGTCGCCAAAATTGCCTTCCACGCCAAGGAGAGCCCCATCCGGGCACGGGTGCAGTCTTCGGTCTTCGTATCTTCATAGCCCATCAGTCCGGCCCATGGCTAACAGGCCGAACGCCCGAGGACCCCTTAGTCCAGGACTCCCTCACTCCCAATGTCCACGTCTTTATCTTCTTCATTCAATTGTTCAACGCCTGCCTCTTCAGCTGCGAACTGAGGCATAGGCGATGAGACAACTGGGGTTGAAGGGATATTATCCACTTCAATTTCTTCGTCCAACTGCTCTGAAGAAGCAGCAGAAGGAACATCTTCATCAGATCCACTTGGGATCACATAATCTTCACCAAAAGGAATGATTTTCTTTGATGGCATTCTTGAGACAGGAACAACATCAATGGGATTCTCAAAAGAGCTTGTCAATATCTTCATCTTCTTTGGTGCTGAATTTTGTGATGAAGCAGATGCTTTCCTCTTCTTCACTGCTGCTCGCTCCGCAGCCTTGGTTTTCTTCACGTCTGATGCAGAAGGAAGAATGGGACTTGGCGTAGGTGCAGGAGGAGCAGAGGAAATTGGTTCATTTTCCTCAGGCACAACTGGTGCAGTTGGCCTGACAGGTGCGGTTTCTTTAGGTACAACGAGAGATGCTTCAGCTGGCCTGGCTTGTTCTTCAGGCGCAACACTAGTGGTTGCCCTGGCAATGTCATCAGTGGCTGGAATAGCTTCATCAGCCCTAGTACTTGCAGTTTCATCAGCAACCTGATTTTCTTCAGCGGTGCTGGCATGTTCTTCAGTGGGCTGAGTAGATGCTTCACCCTGAGGTGAATCATGTTGCGATGATGCATCATCATTTGAAGTGAATTTCTCAGCCAACTTCACAAATCTGACTTTGGCTCCAAGCCAATTGGCATGGTTGACGGTGTCCTGGACTAGGGGGTACTGATCACGTCGTCTCCCAATTGGTTGGATTGGGCCGAGGACGCCCATGGCCGTATACTCATGGGCCAGTTCGGACAGCTGCCGCATACAAGGAAGATTCCACAAGACTTGGTGATCAAGACAAGGACTCCTCCCCACCGGCGTATTCGGCTAGAACTCTTGTTATCCTAGGCCTCTGGTGCATTATATAAACCGAGGCCAGGCTAGTCTATAGAGATAACAACAATCATACCATAGGCTAGCTTCTAGGGTTTAGCCTCTATGATCTCGTGGTAGATCAACTCTTGTAGTACTCATATCATCAAGATCAATCAAGCAGGAAGTAGGGTATTACCTCCATCGAGAGGGCCCGAACCTGGGTAAACATCGTGTCCCCCGCCTCCTATTACCATCCACCATAGACGCACAGTTCGGGACCCCCTACCCGAGATCCACCGGTTTTGACACCGGCATTGGTGCTTTCATTGAGAGTTCTGCTGTGTGTTCGGCAAAAGGTCGATGGCTCGCCTGCAGATCAACTGCGACTTCGGCATCTTCGTCACCGGCTCGACGGGTCACCTGGTTCGACCTAGGACTGCGCCCTACCTCCGATCATCATGTTCGGATGAGGGCCTTCATCAACATCAACTCCGATCTCTATCAAGATCATGGAGGAATCATCCAGGGAGCCCGGGGGCTCAACGTCAACATTGCCCTCGGGCGACTATGCTGTTTTTCTGGACAGGAACTTGTGTCCGCCGCCACCACCTCCTCAAGTGTCGTTTTAACGATTGCTTCGGGGGAATTGTGCGGAATTGAGTCTACAACAACCCCGGAAAATTTCGTCGAGTCCCGATGGAGGAATCTCTGGCAATCTGCGATATACCGAGCCCTCACAACTGGACGGAATCTGGGCGAGTTTAGGCGTGGTCTCCAGAGCCCAGCTCGGAGGTCCTTTGGAAGATCCAATTGTTCATCTACCACGGAATTCCCATATCTACCACCCCTCCAAATTTCAGCTCGATCCGACGGTTCAAACTCCGGGAACTTTCCGATGAGTGGACCAATTTTCGGATCTGTTTTCTGCGCGAATACGAATCCGACCCGAATTCATGTTTCTTTATAAACGTGATATTGGACAACCTTTTTAAAGGAATTCTCTTCTAGGGTATTGTGCGTCGTTTTTAAAACACGTGCCCATAAAATTTTAAGCCTCCTCTGAGGTCATCTTCATCATCATGCTGGTGTTAAACCAATCCGGCAGTATTGCTCCAAGGCTGTCGACCTGCGTTGGACGCATCGTCACTTTGTTGAGCCGAGCTCAACTTCTTCGGATCATCATCTCGGCAAGCCGAACAAGAGTTCGGCATCGTGAAGGATAAATCATCACCAACATCGCCGCCCCACGGATTACACGGAGCGGGTACACCGGCATCGCCGCACGGTCACTTCATCAAGCCGGCATTGACCACGTCATGACCTGCATCGGCAGGGCCGCACTGTTGCTTCTTCAAGCCGGTGTCCATCACGCCGACCAACTTCGACTCATCGGCTGACATCGAGGCTTCGACATCTCGGCTGGACCGGGGGCTTCGCCATCTCTTCATCAACCTACTCCGGAGACTTCGGCGTCACTAGCCGACCAGCTCCGTCACGTTAGCTGGACCGAGGGCTTTGCCTCGGCGAGCCAACCTTTGCCAGCATCGCTATGCCGTCGCTTTATCGCCCATCAGGCAATGGGTGTGCGGATCGAGTCCCAATTTTTGGAATCACCTTTCTTCGGATTGCTACAACAAATAAACCAGGTGCTATTAATCCTAGTATTTTTCACTTGTTTAGGTTCATTTTTCCCAAGGAATTATTACTCTGGTTTGTCCATCATATGTACGCAGGTCTATCAAATGGTGGCCGCATTAACGACGATCACATGGTGGTTCGGTCAGTTTCTGTACATAGTCCGGCGAACGCCGCATCCGAACTCGGACCGACCTGTGAATTCAGGCTTTGATACGCCTTTACCGCATCACGCTGATGCCCGGCATCGACATTGACTTTGGCGCCAGGCCATATTTTTTTATTACTCACTTTGCATAAATTATTTATTATGCAATTATTATTATTATTATTATTATTATTACTATTATCTCCGGTTTGCACTATTTTTTGTGCACAGGAAAATGATCCCGGTTGGGCAGTATCGTCAACTCGGCGTACTGACATACCACGTCACCTCGGCTAGACGGGGGGCTTCGTCAACACTTCATTACCCCATGCCGGGGACTTCGGCATCACTCTGTCGGCCCGCATTGACCGTGCTATGCCACCACTTCGGAATGCCGAGCTCTTTGCTCCGCCACCTCGGGACCGGCTTGGGGGATGGAACCTTGTCCCGCATCAAGCTCGGATTGCGTCATTAATGTTGAACACATTAACCAACTAAGTTGCCTTCATGCTCAAAGTTTTAAATTTTTAACTTGTGTTTGGTTCGACCAAGCTTTATACTTTTTTGGAAACAAGTTGGTTGTGAAAAAAATTCTTGTCATAACTTTGTTTGTGACACACAAATTCAAATGGGAAAACTTTGTTTTTGCCACTCTAGTTTTTGCCCACTTTGCTTATGCCACTCTAGAATTTGACATTTCACTTTTGCCAGTCTCAGCTTTTGACAATATATCACTTTTGCCCTTCCGAGGCAAAAACAAAATTTTCCAAGTGGCAATTGTGATACATGTCAAATGCTAAGAGTGGCAAAAGTGAAATGAAAAATTATCGTTTTTGCCACGGAATGGCATTTGTGATGTATTATCAAAAGCTAACAGTGGCAAAAGTGAGATATCAAATTCTAGAGTGGCATAAGCAAAGTTGGCAAAAACTAGAGTGGCAAAACAAAGTTTTCCCAATTCAAATACCCCATTTACTTGGGGGCTTCTTTATGAAGCATTTCCTCTTGCATATGATTATACTTGTACGGCTTCGTACCTTGTTCGTGTATTACACCACAATATGCACCATGTTGACTTCAGCGATTTGCAAGCTGGGTTGCCTCGCTCCTGTGTTTACCCCTACATCCCCGATTGTTCGGCTAGGGAGTAAAGGGAGCACCTCTGCGATTGTCACGATCGGGTCATCCGAGCCGGACCTCAGACTAGGTGAAGCCGAAAGCTAGCGCTCTTATTTTCAATTATGGTTGGCACACAACAAAACTCATGAGTACAAAAAATCTATTGCACAAGTCTCATAGTAACAATGAGCACCGAAGAAAGGTATCGGTGGGGGTACTATTTTATTCGAAGATGCTTCTTACACTTTGTCAGTAATATAGCATAAGTTCCCTGAGCGTGCTTTGTCTGTTACAGCCTTATGGCCTGATTGCCTGGTTATCGGAAACACTATTGATATTCTTGACAGGTGGAGTACATAACACTTTTCGGTCCTTGACCGTAGAGGGAGAAGCCGACGGTTGGTTAAGACGCGTTTAAAGTTCGGGTGAACACAGATATGATACAAGTACTTCGGTACATACGATCATTATACATAAAAATTCTTTTACCCAAGTCACTGGGGGCTCTTAAATTTATATGAGCCGTTTTATAATATTTTTTTCTTCTCAGTCACTGCAAAGTATTTTTCTACCACTCCTTTTTCGACGCAAGTGTGTGGTCAATAGCGGGGTAGCCTGATTTCTCTATCAAGCCGTTCGATTTTAGTTTGCTAAATTGGCCTAATGAGAAGTACTCCGCCTTCAGGATAGGAGGTCGAAGCCGTAGGCTGACCCGCTTGAAGTCTTGAGATAGGATGTGTCATGTTAAAGCACGACAGAAGCACCTTTTTTTAAGACCAATTTTCAGATTAGCACCGAACACTTGATCTAGTTCGGACGTCAAGTTTTTCCTGACGTTTTTTGGTTTTCCAAGCCTATGGCACTTTTAAGATATTTGTGCGTTTTCAGCATTAATCTCGTAGTGCAACACCGGACACCTTTAGAGATTCGGCAAAAACATTCTCGGATATTGCCATATATGCATCGGTTTCAAATTGTGTCTTCGGTCAATAGTTGGGTTGCCCGTCTCCTGTGCTTGCCCCCTACGTTCCGCTTTGTTCGGCTAGGTGTGCAAAGGGAGAACCACTGCGATTGTGCTTCCAGCTCGCATGGTTAAGCACCTCAATGGAGAAAGCCGAAAACTGACTGTCACAATAGGCGCAAACTGGTCAGTGATCCGATGACTATGTTAAATGACGGACCGTTCATAACATTGGCCGAAGTATTTACGGCTTGACCTCGACTATCGCCGAACACTAACCGGAGGCTAGTAGCTGGCCTTCCAACTTTAAGCTCCTATGACTAAGTGAAAGTTATAAAGCCCGCATATCTGATTGCCTCGTTTCCGCTAACACAACCGCCTTCGGTCACCGAGACGTCGTCTAAGGGTTGTTTTGTTATTGCGGAAACACCCTGCGTAGTATCTACCAAGGGGTAGAAGCCGATGATGAGCCACTTTCAACTGATAAACGGTCGCAATGGAGTCAAAATAATGATGTAAAGTACTTGGATACATAGAATCATTACACATAATCTGTGATTTTACTCTGGATATCGATCCTTAATTCGGCCACCCGTGCCCACATTAAGGCTCGGGGGCTACTGGGCTTTGCACTCATTATTTACAAATATTAAAGGGGCACATCGATCCCCTGATCTGGTGTTGCCACCCGACCAGTGTCTCGGGGGCTACTGCATTGCCCATTCAATGCAGAAAATTCAAAGGGCTCAGTGTTCGGCTTGATCGAACTATGGGAAAGCGCGTCTTCGGACAACAATAAGTTCCATCCGGACCTATCTGGGATCAAGCTATATATCACAGCGACTTCTCATGGCCCTCTCTCAGGGGCCCGTTCGCCGATCACTATTATCTCTGATATATTACTCTGCGTTTTATTCCTACGTGTGCTACCGAGCTAGGAGTTGATCCTCAGGCCGATTTCGCGCATCGACTGAGTCTCAGGGGCTACTAGGATCAGCGGTTTCATGTTTTCCTTCAGGTGCATCTCGGATTTTAGACCGACACACACACCTTGAGGGCTACTGGTTATACATGTTGACAGCGAATAAATTTACACTCACCGGAAATAAAATCCGTAAACAATCAGCCCAAGCCTGAGGTGGTGCACCACCTTGGAGGTAGTCCGGCATAAAGCTCGGATTTGAATGGCTGGCTCCATAGAGGGCATTTCCGGCATTAAGCTCGGCTAAACTCCTTCAAGGTTTTTGAACCACGGTGATCTATGACACCTCGTATATAGTCCGGCGTTGGAGCTCGGATATAGTCTGGCGTTGGAGCTTGGACACAGTCCGGCGTTGGTGCTTGGCTGCAAATATACCTCGAATACAGTCCGGCGTTGGGGCTTGGACGCAAGAGGACACTGCCGCCCGGGAACAACTTCAAACCCGAGGTGTGGCATAAAAATAACAAGGCATTGATAAGGGCCGAAGACTTAAATGGCTCCTCGGATACCCGACGTATAAACTCATTTAGCTCGGCAATCCTCAAGACAGATGATGGGAAAATTTGTTGAACCAGTTTTCAAGACCGACGACCGAAGATGAAGAACAGTTCGGAAGAATCGAGGAGCGTCCCCAACTTGAAGACCGGTTCAGGGGGCTATCGACGGTGTCTGGACTAGGGGTACTCATCACGTCGTCTCCCGATTGGTTGGATTGGGCCGAGGACCCCATGGCAGATACTCATGGGCGATTCGGACAGCTGCCGCATACAAGGAAGATTCCACAAGACTTGGTGATCAAGACAAGGACTCCTCCCCACCGGCGATTCGGGTTAGGACTCTTGTTATCCTAGGCCTCGGTGCATTATATAAACCGAGGCCAAAGCTAGTCGATAGAGATAACAACAATCATACCATAGGCTAGCTTCTAGGGTTTAGCCTCTACGATCTCGTGGTAGATCAACTCTTGTAATACTCATATCATCAAGATCAATCAAGCGAAGTAGGGTATTACCTCCATGGAGAGGGCCCAACCTGGTAAACATCGTGTCCCCGCCTCCTGTTACCATCCGCCTTTAGACGACGTTCGGGACCCCTACCGAGATCCGCGGTTTTGACACCGACAACGGTAGACTTTGAACTCATCATCGAGTCCTTTGATTTCATCAGATAGCAACAAGTTCATCAGTTGTCATGTTGACAACATTCTTCTTCAGAAAGCGCTCCTTTTTGTATTGACCTTTCTTCAGCCCCATGGCCTTCTCAAACTTCCATTTTTCTTCACCTATGAAGGTGGCCAGCATGTGACTTTGGCCAGGAGTGAGCTTGAAGTCAGGCACAGGTGTGTTGGGGTTCTTGTGCCAGAGATCAATGAACTCAAGGACCAGCTTGGGATCCAGCAGGAGAGGAACTTCACTTCCTTTGGCTCTAGCGGCCCTTTGCTGTCTGTCTTTGTTGATTTTGGTGAGTTCCTCATCATCAGCTTCGTCTTCACTGGACGGAACTTGAAAGGCAACCTGCTTCTTGTGAGGACTTGGTCTAGAGCCTCGTCCAGCAGTGGCCTTGGTCTTCAGCAGAGTGGGGCCGGTTGAGTTTTGCGGAGGAGCCGAAGAACTTGCAGAGGCTCCTAAGGCAATAGATTTGCATGTGGTCCTTTGACACGAGGCGAGATGCACAGGTGCCGAGGACTTTGGAGGAGCTGGAGCAGCATGAGGAATTTGTTGTGAGGGCTTTGTAGAACTGGGCCATGAGGGCATTGCTGAGGTGTTTGGCCGCGAGGGCACTGAAGCAGAGGCACTGGTCTTGTGTGCGGGCTTCTTGGGCATGGCCTTCTTAGGATTTCTAGCAGATGCCTTAGCAGTGGCAGCAGCAGAGTCTTCATTGAAATTCTTCACTGCCTCTTTTGCCACTTTGGCCAGTTTTGCTTGACGTTTAGCCCATTCAGCGGGAATTCCTCACCATGCCTGATGCTAGTGCAATCAGCTTCTTGGCCAGGTGCCAATGGAGGTCTTGGGCATGGAGGGTGTACAACGAATTTCTTCATGTACTTGGGAGTGACATAACAATATTCCCTCCATTCTCTGGCCCATCTCCTCTCAATCTTCTTAATGTGTACTTTGCGCTCATTCTTTGTTTCCTCAGGGGGTGTACAGTACCCTGCATAGATGTCATCAGGAATTTCAAAAGCAGTGTTGACTTCCAATTTCTTCCCTCCCTTCTGAGGTTTCTTGTCGTCGGCCATTTTCTTCAGCTAAGGATTATGAACGATTGAATTCTCTGAAGAGGTATGCAACTTTTCTTCGAGGAATGCTGCAAATGAGTTAAGTTGATGAGAACCTAGTGATTCAACAGCGGACATGTGTACCTGTGAACAGAGTATAGGTGCGAATAATTTGGAGAGGTCATATACGTTCTCAGAAGTTTTTGCAAAAAGAACAAGTTTGAGGAATTTGACCAGATGTGTCTTGAGGAATTTCACTAAGTGTTCTTTGACTTAGGTTCCAGAGTTGTATAGATCGAAAATCCACACAACCGAGGAATCTTGAAGAAAAATGTTGCTTAGGGAAACAGATCAAGAACTAATGTTTATGTGAGGTGTTTAGAGTGTGAAGATTGAAGAATAAACACCTTTTGAAGATTTTGTAGAAATTATAAGTATCAACAAGGGCAGTAAAAATGACTTTTAATTACCCTTGACGAAGAACACGACAAACTGAGAGGTGTAGATTTAGAAGTTTGTCAGTTCAGATCTTCCACGCCCTAACTTGGCAGAGGAAGACAGCTACGGCGGCGGCGGAGTGATTTCCGCAGCCGGCACGAGTACGACGGCAACGTGGTCGAGGCAGCGAAGCTCTTCCTCACCGGCGATGATGGAAGTAGCAGCGGAGCTAGGTTTTGAGAGCTCGAGCGAGGGAGTGAGGTCGAGTGGAGTAACAACAGTCTGAGGAAGGTGAGGGGTATATATAGCCGAGGTGAAAACCCGTTCGCCCGAAGAAAATGGACGAATGTGCCCCTGACCCTTCTCATTCGTGCGACAAGTGTCACCCACGTACAGAGAGGTGGAGATCATGTGAGATCATGGGTGAATAAGATAATCATATCGTGGAATGTGGAATGGTTTGAGCGGCAAAAGCCAAAAATTCAGATATGAAAATTTTAATGTTTCGTTTGCAATTTCTTCAGCTCACAAGGATACAGTGAAGATTTTGAACGGGTTTCAAATAGAACGCACATGAAGAATTTGTGAACAGGTTGGATTGAGTTTAGCATAGAGGGGGAAGGGTCCGATCACATGCAGTTAGCAGAAAAGGCAACTTGAAGAAATAGCAATAAGTGAATGTCAGAGAGGACATAAACTCATACACACACACACACACACACACACACACACACACATATATATATATATATATATATATATATATATATATATATATATATATATATATATATATATATATATATATATATATATAGCCAATGAAGAAAAATGATGGAAATAGTGAGTATAATGCAAAGTTGAAGAAATTGAACAACTAAGAAATTTCAAAAAGAAGAAAAACTCAAATTGAAGATTTTCAACTTTTGTTGGTGGCGTGACCCATGGTATAAGAATGTTGATTTCAGACGCCGCGTAAAATTGCCGTAGGGCTCTGAGAATCAAATTATTCGTTAATTTCTTCACACTTAGAGGGTTAGTCTTCATTGATTGACGAAAAATGTTACTTCGTGTGTTGCACATCTAAGTCATCAATTTTGCATAAGTGTTAGGATGTGTGTCCTTTTCAAAGGACATTCGAAGATTCTAAGATATTTAGCTCACACCGCAACTTGCTAAATCTCTTCTCATCCAAGGGCTTTGTGAAGATATCGGCTAGTTGTTCTTCAGTCTTCACGTGATCGATAGAGATGTCGCCCTTCAACACATGACCATGAAGAAAATGGTGATGAATCTGAATGTGCTTTGTCTTCGAGTGCTGAACTGGGTTATGAGCAATCTTGATGGCACTCTCATTGTCACAGAAGAGTGGCACATTCTTCATGTTGATGCCGAAGTTCTTGAGGGTTTGCTTCATCCATAGCAATTTAGCACAACATGAACCAGCAGCAATGTATTCAGCTTCAGCAGTAGAAAGTGATACGCAGTTCTGTTTCTTTGAGGACCAACAGACCAAGGATCGTCCAAGGAAATGGCATGTGCTAGATGTTGACTTGCGGTCCACACGATCACCAGCATAGTCAGAGTCTGAATACCCAATGGGATCAAAAGCCGAGCCCTTGGGATACCATAATCCGAGTGTTGGAATGTGAGCTAGATATCTAAGAATATGCTTCGCAACCTTATGGTGTGATTCCTTCGGTGTAGCTTGAAAGCTGGCACACATGCATACACTAAGCATAATATCTAGCCTAGATGCACATAAATACAGTAAAGAGCCAATCATGGAGCGGTATACCTTTTGATCAAAGTCAATACCATTTTCATCAGTGCAAAGATGGCCATTCGTGGGCATAGGGATTTTGACGCCTTTGCAATCTTGCATGCAGAATTTCCTCAATACATCCTTGAGGTATTTCTCCTGAGATATGAATATGCCGTTGCGCTGTTGACGAATTTTAAGACCTAAGAAGAAATTCAATTCTCCCATCATAGACATTTGATATTCTTCACTCATCATATAGGCAAATTCATCACTGTAATGTTGGTCAGTACATCCAAAGATGATATCATCAACATATATTTGGCACACAAATAATTCACCATCATAAGTTTTGGTGAAAAGAGTCGGGTCAAGTGAACTGGGTTTGAAGCCTTTCTTCATGAGGAATTCCTTCAAGGTATCATACCACGTCCGAGGGGCCTGCTTGAGGCCATAGAGGGCCTTATTGAGTCTATAGACTTGGTCAGGATGATTTGGATCTTCAAAACCTGGGGGTGGAGCAACATATACTTCTTCCTCAAGCTTACCGTTGAGGAATGCGCTTTTCATATCCATTAGATATAAGATGATATTATGATGGTTAGCATAAGCAAGTAACATGCGAATAGCCTCAAGTCTATCAACAGGTGCAAAAGTTTCATCGAAATCAATTCCTTCAACCTGTGTGTAGTCTTGAGCTACAAGCCGTGCCTTATTCCTCACCACAAGGCCATTTTCATCTTGCTTGTTGTGGTAGATCCACTTTGTGCCAATGATATTGTGCTTGCGAGGGTCTGGTTGCTTGACAAGTTCCGACATGTTGTTGTGCTCGAACTGATGTAATTCCTCTTGCATAGCTTGAATCCACTCGGGCTTCAGAAATGCTTCATCTACCTTAGTGGGCTCTGTGATAGAGACGAAAGCAAAGTGCCCACAAAAGTTAGACAAATGTGAAGCTTTTGAGCGTGTGAGAGGACCTGGTGCGTTGATGTCGCTGATGATTTTCTCAATCTGCACTTCATTTGCAACGCGAGGATGTGCGGGTTGGCGACGAGGAATTGGATCAGCATTTTCTTCAGAGCCATTTTCCTCAGGTGCACCAACATGATGTTCTTCACGATCTGGAATGACTTCTTCAGCAGATTCTTCAGTAGGAATGACATCCTCAATAGCCTTGAACTTGATGATTTCCTCAGGTGATTTTTCATCTAGCACAGGAGGTAGGTGCTCTCTTTGCGAGCCATTAGTTTCATCGAACCGCACATCTACAGTTTCAACAACCTTGTGGTGAACGTTGTTGAAGACTATGTAGATGTGCGAGTCCTTTCCGTAACCAAGCATAAAACATTCATGTGCTTTCGGTGCAAATTTAGAACTGTGATGAGGATCTCTAATCCAACATTTAGCACCGAAGACTTTGAAATAACTCACATTGGGTTTCTTGTCAGTGAGGAGTTCATAGGCAGTCTTCTTGAAGAATTTGTGAAGATATACCTTGTTGATGATGTGGCACGCAGTATCAATTGCCTCAATCCAGAAATGACGAGGCATCTTGTATTCATCAAGCATAGTGCAAGCCATCTCAACAAGAGTCCTGTTCTTGCGCTCCACGACGCCATTCTGCTGAGGAGTATAAGGAGCAGATAACTCATGAGTAATACCAAGTTCATCAAGATAGTCATCAAGATGAGTATTCTTGAACTCAGTTCCATTGTCACTTCGGAAGTGCTTGATCTTCACACCAAAGTTGGTTGAAGCCCTCAAGGAAAATCGTTTGAAGACTTCCTGCACTTCACGTTTGTAACTCATGATATGCACCCATGTGTAACGAGAGTAATCATCAACAATAACAAAGCCTTATAGGGGTGCTTCATTGGTAAATGCAGAATAATGGTTAGGACCAAAGAGATCCATGTGAAGCAATTCATATGGACGAGTGGTATTCATGATAGTCTTCGCGGGATGCTTGCCCTTAGTCATCTTTCCAGCTTCACAAGATCCGCACAGGTGATCCTTGAGGAATTTCACATTCTCAATGCCAATGACATGCTTATTTTTCGCGAGCGTGTGCATGTTCCTCATGCCAGCATGACCGAGTCGCCGATGCCATAGCCAGCCTTCTGAAGCTTTTGCAAGTAGACATATAGCTAGTTGTGTTCCTGTAGAGAAATCAACAATATACAGATCTCCTCTCCTAAAGCCTTCAAAGACTTTGGAATGGTCAGCTTCCATGATCACAACACAATGATACTTGCCAAAGATAACAACCGTATAGAGATCACAAAGCATTGAGACTGACATGAGGTTGAATCCTAAGGACTCGACAAGCATGACTTTGTCCATGTGTCGATCCTTTGAGATCGTAACCTTACCTAGACCCAATACCTTGCTTTTTCCATTGTCAGCGTAGGTGATACGCTTCAGATGTGATGGAGATAAGGGAGCGTCCATCAATAGATTCTTGTCACCAGTCATGTGATTTGTACATCCACTATCAAGGACCCACTCAGTGGCTTTGGGTTGATCATCCTGCAGATGAATTAGTGTAGCTTACGAACTCATATACTTCATCAGTGAAGAATATGACATCAAATTCATCAGATCAATTTGATCAAGGAAATAGAACAGATATAGCAGTATGAGGATGGATAAATGAAAATTCATTTCTTCATGATTAGCTTGCATCCTTTCAAGCATATTCAGGTCTCCAGTAAATTCTTCAGACGTTTAAGTTCGTCTGGAGACCTGACCCTGCATAAGAGATTAGTTCTTTTTCTTCACCACCCACATCTGGAGGGGTGGCAAATAGTTCATCATTCTGCGAGCTCCATAAGAGAAAGGTGGCATAGAAGCCAGTCCACTTCGTTTCACATAAGAGGAGTTAGGGTAAGCATATGAATAAGCAGAGAAATTTTTCGAGGACTTATGAACATAATGTTTGAAGAATAATGCACATATTCATAGCCCTGGCTTCTTCCCTGCGAAACAGAGGCGTTAGCACGATGATGTTCATATGAGGACTTGGATCCTTTTGAGGAATTTGATCCATGTGAGTAATTTGTTCCGTATGAGGACTTGGATCCATATGAAGAATTTGATCTGGGGTTCCTATTCTTCACAGGTGGTGTCATGATGACATTCACCTGAAGACTTTCAAGGCACCTTTTGGGAACCCAGATTTTCTTCATAGGGGAACCGTTCCTGCAGTTAGTGCCAACATATCTAGCAAACGCTTCACCATTCTGATTTTTGAACAGCTTATAGTTGAAGTCAAATGACTCATCAAAAGAATGAGGAGATTCACATGTAAAGCCAGATAGAGTAGATGGATCTACTGGAGGTCCGTTTGCAGCAACCCATGATGTTTTGGGATACTGCTCAGGCTTCTAGTATGTTCCATCAGCATTGAGTTTCCTCTCAAAGGCAATACCCTCTTTCCTAGGGTTCCTGTTGAGGATCTGCTTTTTAAGCACGTCACAAAGAGCCTGATGCCCTTTGAAGCTTTTGTACATGCCTATCATATACAATTCCTTCAGCCCTGCATTGTCAGTGATACTTGCAATATCATCAGATGAGGAATTAGTGATAGCAGAGACAGTTGAAGAATTTGCAACAATAGAAGCATTTGAACTTTTAGGTGAAGAATTAGTAGATTCACGTTCAATGCACTTCAAACATGGACGAATAAATTCTTCCTAAGCAGCGCTGATTTGTTGAGCAAGTAATGAATCACGCTCCTTTTGAAGTTCTTCATAACTCACCCTTAGCTTCTCAAGATCTTTCTTTCTTTGAAGAAATTCATAAGAAAGCTTCTCATGATCAGATAAGAGAGTGTTATGATGACTCTGGAGATTGTCAAACTTGGACTGAAGTCTCTGAAGATTTACAGTCGAAGTTTTGGTGCAATCCCTTTCTTCACCCAACATATCATCGCTCTTGTCTACCATGTTTTGAACCTTTTCAAAAGCCTTTTGTTGTTTCCCAGCAATCTTAGCAAGTTTAGAGTAGCTAGGCTTGAGATTTTCATCAGATTCATTCTCACTTGATTCAGAGGAGGGGTATTTGAGTACCTTGGCACCCTTTGCCATGAAGCAATAGGTGGGAGCATAGTCATCATCAGCCTTGTTATAGAAGCCATTTTATTCATAGTTGAAGATGGACTTGCTGATGAACGCAGTGGCGAGGGCTAGGCTCGCCACACCAGATTCTGACTCCTTAGATGCCTCCTCTTCCTCATGTTCCTCGGATTCAGCTTCAGATTCCATCTCCTTGCCAATGAATGCCCGAGCCTTCTTGGAACTGCTCTTCTTGTGAGATGAAGACTTTGAGGATTTTGATGATGAGGACTTTGAAGGTTTCTTCTTCTTCTTTGAGTCATCAGAACTGTAATCCTTGTATTTCTTCTTCTTTGATTCCTTTTCCCACTGAGGACAGTCTTGAATGTAGTGGCCAGGTTTCTTGCATTTGTGGCACAGTCTCTTCTTGTAGTCATGGGATGAGGAATCATCACTTCTTGAGGATTTTCCAAAGCGACCGCGTCTTGAGAACTTCTGGAATTTCTTCACGAGCATTGCTAGCTCATGGCTCAGTTCTTCAGGATCGCCAAGGCTGCTGCTAGAATCTTCACCTTCAGATTCATACACTGCCTTGGCCTTTAGAGCGCGTGATCTGCCATAGCTCGGTCCATACAGATCTCTCTTCTCAGCAAGCTGAAACTCATGAGTGTTTAGCCTCTCGAGGTGTAACACCCCGGAAGTAACTTTCCATATTTGTAACTCCAACTCTTGCCATTTTTGGCATTGTGATATGATATTCCCTCCGTGGTTGGGTTTTCTCCTTTTTGCATTTTGTCCATGTCATGCATTTTATATCATGTCATCATGTGCATCGCATTTGCATACGTGTTCGTCTCATGATTCCGAGCATTTTTCCCGTTGTCCGCTTTTGCAATCCGGCACTCCTATCTCCTCCGGCCCCTTTTACGCTTTTTCCGTGAGCGGGTACTAAACCTTCTCGAATGGACCGAGGTTTGTCTAGTGGCCTTGGTATACCACCAGAGACCACCGGTCAAGTTTCGGTCATTGGAGCTCGCTTTGGTACTCCAACGGTTAACCCCACTCTCATAAAGGCCTCTTTTAAGTTGCAGCCCAACACCCTCCAAAACAGCCCAATAACCCATCTAAGTCACCTCCATGCTCTCCGTCGTTCGATCACGATCGTGTGGGCGAAAACTACACCTCATTTGGACTCTCCTAGCTCCTTCTACCTATAAAACACACCCCTACCCAAATCCCGCATCAATTCCCCCTAACCTAGCTAAATTCCTCCGCCACGGACGTGTCCGATTCAGGCCGGACACGTCCGCTCCCGCCGCCTCCTCCGCCCGCCCAGGCCCTGCGGGCTCACAGGCCGGCCCGCCCGGCCCGGGTCGCCGCGCTGCCCTCAAGCCTCACGCCTCGCGCCGCCGCCTCGCTCAAGACCACCCGGCCGTGCCGCCACGCCACCTCGCTGCGCCGTCCCCTCCTCCGCCAGCGCCCTGCCCGGCCGCCTCCTCCGGCGCTCATCCGCGAGCCGCCGCCTCGCCCGATCCGGATCTCGATCGGATCCGATCCCGTTGACTTCTTCTCCCCCTCCAATTTTCTTCTAAGTTTTTAAATTCGGAGATATTTTGTGTCATTTTCAACGTAGCGTAACTCTGCATCTGTAGGTCCATTTTGCGCGTGTAATATATCAAAATGTTCGCCTCGAGGAGTAGATCATTTCATCTCATTGCATCATTTTCATTTGAGCTCATCTTGATGCCCGAAATGCTGTTGGAAGAGGGCTATGTGATGTTAGTTTCTGTTTCTTAACAGAACTTGCACTTTTGTTATTTTTGCCATGATTGATGTGTGCATCCTATGAATTTGAGTCCTACATGTGTTTTGTAATATTCCATGCCATCTTTCCAGGGGTGTATGCCATGTATTTTTGTGATCTATGTGGTGACTAGCACAAGCATGCAAAGTAGGTGTCCTGATGTTGCTGTTTTCAGCCCTGTTTAGCTGATATTTTGATGCCATGTTAACTTGATGCTACCAAGAGATCCATGCATATTTTGAGATACTTCAGTAAGGATGTTTTGTTAAACATGTCTTGCTCTATCCATCCATGCCTTTGTTTGCAATTATGGAGTGCCATAGCTTGAGTCAATCGAGCTCTACTTTTGCTATCAAATGTTTCCTGGCAGATTGTTTACATGTTATTCAATTTTGCCAAGGTTGTTGTGGTTGATCCATTTAGGCTATGATGTTGTTCTTGCCATGTATGTCTTCTATGTCATGTCTTATTGATGTATGTATGCTTAGTTTATCATATAAGGCTCTGTAGTGAGTGCATCGAGCTCTCAAACATGCCTACTCGTTATCTGTTTTTGACATGCCATGTTGCTGAATCTGTTAACGAAACTTTCAATATTGACATGGGTGTTACTATATTTTCTGATCCTTTTTGGCTTATGGTCAGTAAGGGACTTTTGTTCTATGCTTTGAGTAGATTCATGCCATGCCATGTTTTGCTATTATAAGGTCCTGTAGCATGTAGTTTTGTTGCTCTGAACATTGCTACCTGATGCTGTTTTTACCATGCACAGCCTGTTATTTTGTGCACTTTTGCCATGCTTGTTTGAACCTGTTATGATGTGATTTAGCCGTAGCTCAGTGATCATCTTTTGTTAAGCATCTTGTGTAGATCACTGCCATATACTTGGTTGGTACGTTTGGGTGCAGTAGCTTAATTTATTGTTGCTTGCTAAGTGGCATCATGCTGTTAATGGCAGATTTGTGCCATTCTTGTTTTGCTTGTCATTTGCAAACCGTGCATCCGATTCCGGTGATCTTTATATCGATTTCAACCGAAATCATCTCATCTTTCCAGTGGCATACTTGGTTTGCCAAGTTGATGCCTGGTTCATCTTTTCCTTCCGGGCGCATATACGCATTGCATATCACATCTCGCATATCATGTCATGTTTTGCATCATGTTGCTTGTGCATTGCACCGTGATTTATTGTGGTTCCTTTGTTTGTGTTCTTGCTTTGGGTAGAGCCGGGAGACGAGTACGTGAACGAGGAACCTGTTGAGAACGCTTACGAGGATCAAGCTTTCGACAACTCTGAGAACATTGCAGGCAAGATGACCATACCCTCGAAATCACTTCTATCTTTGCTATGCTAGTTGCTCGCTCTTTTGCTATGCCTATGCTGCGATGCCTACCACTTGCTTTATCATGCCACCCATATTGCCATGTCAGCCCCTAACCATCCTTTTCCTAGCAAACCGTTGATTGGCTATGTTACCGCTTTGCTCAGTCCCTCTTATAGCGTTGCTAGTTGCAGGTGAAGTGAAGTTTGTTCCTTGTTGAACATGGAGATGTTGTTCCTTTTGGAACATGTTTACTTGTTGGGGATATCACAATATATATCTGCTATAATTAATGCATCTATATACTTGGTAAAGGGTGGAAGGCTCGGCCTTATGCCTGGTGTTTTGTTTCACTCTTGCCACCCTAGTTTCCGTCATACCGTGTTATGTTCCTTGATTTCGTTCCTTACGGTTGGGTGATTTATGGGACCCCTTGACAGTTCGCTTTGAATAAGACTCGTCCAGCAAGGCCCAACTTTGGTTTTACCATTTGCCACCTAAGCCTTTTTCCCGGGTTTTCGCGAGCCCGAGGGTCATCTTTATTTTAACCCCGGACCAAGTGCTCCTTTGAGCGCTGGTCGAATCGAGCAACCTGCGAGGCCACCACGGGGAAACTCGAGGCTTGGTTTTACTCGTAGCTTGACTTATCCGGATGTGCCCTGAGAACGAGATATGTGCAGCTCCTATCGGGATTTGTCGGCACAATCGGGCGGCTTTGCTGGTCTTGTTTTATTGCTGTCGAAATGTCTTGTAGTCCGGGATTCCGAGATTGATCGGGTCTTCCCGGTAGAAGGAATATCCTTCGTTGACCGTGAGAGATTATAATGGGCTAAGTTGGGACACCTCGCAGGTAATATCTTTCAAAGCCGTGCCCGCGTTATGAGGCAGATGGGAATTTGTTAATGTCCGTTGTAGAAAACCCGAAGTTGACCTCAATTAAAATACACATCAATCAAGGTGTAACCGTGATGGTCTCTTCTCGGCGGAGTCCGGAAGTGAACACGGTGTTGGAGTTATGTCGACGAAGTAGTTCAGATCACTTCTTGATCGCTACTAGTTTCATGACCGTGCTTTGCTTCTCTTCTCGCTCTCTTTTGCGAAATAGCCACCATATATGCTAGTCGCTTGCTGCAGCTCCACTTTACAACCCTGTCCTTCCTATTAGCTTAAATAGTCTTGATCTCGGTTGTGAGATTGCTGAGTCCCCGTGACTCACAGATTCTACCAAAACAGTTGCAGGTTCCGATGATGCGGTCAGGTGACGAACCGAGCTCAAGTGGGAGTTCGACGAGGAATGTGGTCGTTATTATGTGTCTTTTCCTGATGATCAGTAGTGGTGCTCAGCTTGGGACGATCGGGATCCTGTAGCATTTGGGGTATCTTCTTTTATTTTGGTTCCGTAGTCGGACCTTGAGTGTACTCAATGATGGATGTTTATTTATGTATTGTGTGAAGTGGCGATCGTAAGCCAACTATGTATCTCTTTCCTTATGTATTACATGGGTTGTGTGAAGATTACCTCACTTGCGACATTGCTTTCAATGCGGTTATGCCTCTAAGTCGTGCCTCGACACGTGGGAGATATAGCCGCATCGAGGGCGCTATGTTGGTAATCGAGCCTTCCCGACTTAGGAGCCCCCTACTTGATTGTTTGATGGCGTTGTTGAGTCTAGAATGGAAAATGTTTTGAGTCTTAGGATTATATATATCGGAGAGTAGGATTCTTTTACTCCCAGTCCTTCGCCGCCTCGGTGAGGTATCCCGACGAGAATTTTGACTCTCCTCTTCTCAAATTTCACTAAAAAAATTTAGGATCACGCTGGTATCTTGGGATCGTTCGATGGTTTTGTGACGAGAACATTGTTCTTGGTGCCTCCCGACATTTAGGGGTTGTGGCGGTGTCTCGGGAGTTGAGCTCCGAGGTGTTGTCGCCACAATTTTATCGCTGCGATTCGAATACCGAGTTTTGCCGACATCGAAATATCTTTTGTGCAGTTGTTGGTGAGATAACCCGATAACCCAAAGATCGGGCGAGCTCGAGTATTGCCATGTCTTGTATAACGGATGTTTTTCAAGGTCGAGGTACACGATTTTCGAGGATTTCTTGGTTATGTGTTGACGGATGGATACAATGGATCTAGGTATTGTTAGTTTGGGTGATATATTTTGTGTCCCCTGTATCCCCAACACCAGATTGCATAACCAGAAAGTTTCGGAGTTTATAGGTGGGAATTCTAGTAGCTTACGTGATATCTTTCCGATGATGTATGATTTGAGATTGGGGTTCAACGTCTAGTGGTCCGCCCATTCACGGTCGATTCTGATGGTCGCGAGACGCCTTAAAGAATCCTTGGCTATGCTGATTCGGGACGCCTTGTTTGTCATTCGTGACGTCCGCTATACGTCGTGTCCGTGTGGGCCCCACCACTAACACTTTGGGCGTAAATCTCTATCATGTGTTTGTTCCGCTCATTCTAGAAGCCAATCTTTTGTTTTCAGTTGTGATATTCGATTTGTTTCTAAGATGATGTGTTTTCCATATCTTTATCTAAGTGGCTTCTCACCTTAATGGACGTGTGATGATTAACTTTGAATTCATTCGCTCATTCTTGTTCAATGTTTATTGTGAAGACTATATGTTGCAATTTCTATCCGCTGATTTCAACTTGACTATTTGTCTATCAAAAGACTAACGGATGTCACCCCTTCAGATGGATCCGCCAACGCGTCTCAATCCGGATCGCAATGATGGGGATCACCGAACCTCCACCTCCACCTCCGCCTCCGGAGGCTCCGGCAAGCTATCATGGCAGCCACCAATGCCAATGCTCGATGATTTTGCAGCTCTTGCAAGAACGTACTCGAGGGCAAGGCAATCAAGGAAATCAAGGTCAAGGCAACAACCAGCCGCACTTTGCTACTCTCAATCGGTTCCTCGCTAATCAGCCAAGTCTTTCGGTTTACGTGTTGAGGCTACGACGCCGACGATTGGCTTGTGGACATCTGCAAGCATTTTGAATGTAGCAATGTCGGACCTCGAGGACTTTGTCAAATTTGCATTGTTTCAACTCAAGGATCAAGCTGCCGAGTGGTACCAAGAATACAAAGATTCCAGAGGAGGTCGTGTCATTACAGGATGAGTTCCGCCGAGATTTCAGAGCTCACCACATTCAAAAGTGTTGTTGAGAGCAAGCGTGAGGAGTTCCGCAATCTCAAGCAAGGCAACATGTCTGTCTATCAATACAATATCCAGTTCGAAAACTCGCCGTTTTGCTAAGCAAGACGTGCACGATGAAAAGAGTATGATCTATCAATTCAGAGGTGGTCCGAGAGAAGATCTGCAATTAGCTCTTGTGCTTTTGAGCCGAAAAGTATGATGAATTCTACAACATGGCATCAAGCAAGAAGCTGCCCAGCTCAAATGTGAGGCTTCTAAGAAGAGAATCGGGATGCAGATTCAGTCTTCTTCTTCCTCTCAAGTGGCAGCTAAGCAGCAAGTTCTACCTTCCTCCTCCTCCGTTCCGTCGGCCTTATCGCCAGAAGAACTCAGTGGCCGTGGATCTTCCCACCCACCCAACCCAGGGTTTCGTAACAAGTCTAATTCTCAAGCTCCAAGGTCAAGTGCTCCTTGCCACCGTCCGCTCTCGAGGTGACTTGCAACAAATGTCGTGAGAAAGGTCACTATGCGAACAAGTGCTTCAACCAGAGGCGCCTTCCGCCTCCTCCTCTGTGAAATCTTCCAGCAATGCAAAGGTCAAGCATATTCCAAAGTCTGCCAAGGTCAATATGATGAATGCAGCTCAAGCGGAGGAATCTTCTGATGTGATAATGGGTAATCTCTCGCTTAATGATATTCTGCAAAAGTCTTATTTGATACCGGTGCATCGCATTGTTTCATGTCAAGATCGTTTTGCAAAGAATGATTTTCTTGGTCTTACCGGATAAACCTTTGGGTATTATTTCTCCGTGAAATCAATGAGAGCCAACTCAATAGTTCATGATGTCTCTATCAAGATGGGCGATTATAGATTTCTATCTAAACCAATGGTTCTCGGTGACTCGGATATTGATCTTATTCTCGAATGGATCGGCTTTCTCAAGACAAAGCTCAGCTTGATTGTGCTGCCAGGAAATTCAATTGACTCACTCTTCTAATGATGTGATCATCTATGCCGCTCGTGATGAAACCATTGGTTGTTTTCTCTCAATGAGAAGGGCGAATTGATGCTATCTCTCGATTCCATCGCTTGTGAGTACCAAGATGTCTTTCCGTAAGAGCTTCCGGTATGCCTCCTCATCGCCGCTTGAGTTCAAGTATCGATCTTGAGCCCGCATCAACCCGTTTGCAAGCGCCCATACAAGCTTGGACCTGATGAGCTGAAGGAATTGAAGAAGCAGCTCGATGAACAAGAGCGTCTGGGTTTGATCGACCGAGTTCATCTCCTTGGGGTTGTGGTGTTCTTTTGTCCGGAAGAAGGATGGCACGGACCGACTTTGCGCCGACACCGTCCATTGAATAAGAAGACAATCAAGAACAAGTATCCACTTCTCAACATCAATGAGCTTTTCGAGCAACTCAAAGGTGCTAAAGTGTTCTCCAAGCTTGACCTTCGTATGGGTTATCATCAGATTCGCATTCGTGAACAAGATATTCCCAAGACAAAGATTCGAACAAGCTTTGGTTCTTATGAATATCTTGTCATGTCTTTCGCCTCGTCAATGCTCCTCCAACATTCTCTCGGATGATGAATTTCATCTTCAACCCCTACACCAATGAATTCGTCTTGGTCTATCTTGATGATATTTTGGTCTTCTCCAAGAATAAGAAGGATCATGCCAAACATTTGCGATTGGTGCTAGACAAGCTCAGAGAGTATCAATTCTATGCGAAGTTCTCCAAATGTGAATTTTGGCTTGATGAAGTGATTTATCTTGGCCATATCATCTCCGCCAAGGGCATCGCTGTTAATCCCGAGAAGGTGTCCGCAATTGTGAATTGGGAACCTCCTCAAAATGTCAAGCAGCTCCGTAGTTTTCTTGGTCTTGCAAGCTATTGCCGAAGATTCGTTGAGAACTTCTCCAAGATTGCAAAGCCTCTTTCCAACCTCCTCCAGAAGCATGTGAAGTATGTCCGTCTCCCGAGTGTGACGTTGCTTTCAATACTCTCAAAGAGAAACTCGTCACAGCTCTGCCTTGACTCCTCCCGATGAATCCAAGCCATTCAAGTTTTCGTGATGCTTCTCCTCAAGGTCTCGGCTGTGTTAATGCAAGAGAAGAGAGTTGTGGCTTATACCTCTCGCCATTGAAGCCCAACGAAAAGAACTACCCCACTCACGATCTTGAGTTGGTGGCAGTTGTCCATGCATTGATAACATGGAGACATCTCTTGTTGGGAAGGAAAGTGGACATTTTCACCGATCACAAGAGTCTCAAGTATATCTTCACCCAACCCAACCTCAACCTCAGGCAGACTCGATGGGTCGAAATGATTCAAGAGTACAACCCAAGTATTGAATATACTCCGGCAAGGCCAATGTCATTGCAGATGCTTTGAGCAGAAGGCTTATTGCAATCTAATCCTCAAGCCCTTTCAGCCGGATCTCTGTGAAGCTTTCCATAAGCTGAATCTTCAAGTTGTTCCTCAAGGCTTTCTTGCCAACCTCATAGTCTCTCCTACTTTGGAAGATCAGATTCATGAGGCTCAACTTCGGATACCATGGTGAAAAAGGTGAAACGTGGTATCGACAAGGGCATTTCAAGTATAAGTGCTTCCACATTGATGACAAAGATACTCTTTTCTTTGAGGACCGGATTGTGGTTCCTAAGGGTGATCGAGAAAAGTCATTATGAACGAGGCTCACAATTCGCTTCTATCCATTCATCCCGGAAGTACGAAGATGTACCAGACCTCAAGCAATCATATTGGTGGACTCGAATGAAGCGAGAAATTGCTCAATTCGTGAATGAGTGTGATGTCTGCAGAAGAGTGAAAGCAGAACACCAACGACCAGCTGGTCTCCTCCAACCTCTTGCTATTCCGAATGGAAGTTTGATCATATTGAAATGGACTTCGTGACTGGATTTCCTAAGTCCAAGCGTGGAAATGATGCTATCTTCGTTGTCATTGACAAGCTTACTAAAGTGACTCATTTTCTTCCTATCAAAGAATCCATCACAGCAGCTCGGTTGGCGAGCTATACACCTCGAGATTGTCTCTTTGCATGGCATTCCACAAGTGATCTCTTCGCACCGTGGCAGCATCTTTACCTCCAAGTTTTGGGATTCTTTTCGAAGGCCATGGGCACCAACATTCGCTTTCAAAGACAGCTTTCCATCCTCAAACAAGTGGCCAAGTTGAGCGAGTTAATCAAATCCTTGAAGATATGCTCGGGGCTTGTGTCATTTCTTTCGGTATGAAGTGGGAAGATTGTCTTCCATATGCCGAAGTTCTCGTACAACAACAGCTTCCAAGCGAGTTCGGCAAGGCCCCATTCGAAATTCTCTATGGCGTAAAGTGCCGTACTCCTCTCAATTGGTCCGAGACAGTGAACGCCAACTTCTTGGTAATGACTTGATCACGTAAGCGGAAGAAATGTGCAAAGTCATTCGTGAGAATCTCAAGCCGCGCAATCGCGCCGGAAGAGCTATTATGATGATAAGCACCGTGATGTGGCTTTTGAAATCGGAGACCATGTCTACCTCGCGTCTCTCCAATGAAAGGCACTCGTCGCTTCGTATCAAAGGAAGCTTGCCCCTAGATACGTGGGTCCTTTCAAGATCATTGGGAAAAGAGGCGATCTCGCCTATCAACTTGAGCTTCCATCCAACTTCGCAAACGTGCGATGTGTTTCACGTGTCACAGCTTCGCAAGTGCTTCAAGACTCTGAACGCACTATCGACTTCAAGAAATTGACCTTCAAGAAGATCTCTTATCATGAGCACCCCATTGCTATTCTTGAAGAAACCGAGCGCAAGACTCGCAACAAGTCAATCAAATTCCTGAAAGTGAAGTGGTCACACCATTCCACCGAGAAGCCACCGGGAGCGCGAGGATCACCTCCGTTCGAATATCCGAGTTCTTTCAGTCCTAGATCTCGGACGAGATCCTCTTGTAGTGGTGGAGTGTTGTAACACCCGGAAGTAACTTTCCATATTTGTAACTCCAACTCTTGCCATTTTCGCATTGTGATATGATATTCCTCCGTGGTTGGGTTTTCTCCTTTTGCATTTTGTCCATGTCATGCATTTTATATCATGTCATCATGTGCATCGATTTGCATACGTGTTCGCCTCATGATTCCGAGCATTTTTCCCGTTGTCCGCTTTTGCAATCCGCACTCCTATCTCCTCCGGCGCCCCTTTTACGTTTTTCCGTGAGCGGTACTAAACCTTCTCGGAATGGACCGAGGTTTGTCTAGTGGCCTTGGTATACCACCGTAGACCACCGGTCAAGTTTCGGTCATTTGGAGCTCGTTTGGTACTCCAACGGTTAACCGTGACTCTCAAAAAGGCCTCTTTTAAATTGCAGCCCAACACCCATCCAAAACAGCCCAATAACCCATCTAAGTCACTTCCATGCTCTCCGTCGCTCGATCACGATCGTGGGCGAAAACTACACCTCATTTGGACTCTCCTAGCTCCTTCTACCTATAAAACACACCCCCCACCCAAATCCGGATCAATTCCCCTAACCTAGCTAAATTCCTCCCTCACGCGCGGGGCGTGTCCGATTCAGGCGGACACGTCCGCCGCCGCCGCCCGCACGCCGCCTTCCTGGGCCCACGGGCCCCGCGCTGCCCGGGTCCGCCCGCCCTCCCAGCGCCTCCACACCCACCGCGCGCCCGCCGCGCCGCGGCCCGCCGCCCGCCCGCCACCGCCACCGGCCCGCCGCCATGCCTCCCTCGCCCAGAGCCGGCCACGCCGCCTGCCTGGCCCGGCCGCGCCTGCCCGCCGCCACGCCGTCCCCTCCTCCGCCAGCGCCCTGCCCGGCCGCCTCCTCCGGCGCTCCGGCGAGCCGCCGCCGCCTCGCCCGATCCGGATCTCGATCGGATCCGATCCCGTTGACTTCTTCTCCCCCTCCAATTTTCTTCTAAGTTTTTAAATTCGGAGATATTTTGTGTCATTTTCAACGTAGCGTAACTCTGCATCTGTAGGTCCATTTTGCGCGTGTAATATATCAAAATGTTCGCCTCGAAGAGTAGATCATTTCATCTCATTGCATCATTTTCATTTGAGCTCATCTTGATGCCCGAAATGCTGTTGGAAGAGGGCTATGTGATGTTAGTTTCTGTTTCTTAACAGAACTTGCACTTTTGTTATTTTTGCCATGATTGATGTGTGCATCCTATGAATTTGAGTCCTACATGTGTTTTGTAATATGCCATGCCATCTTTCCAGGGGTGTATGCCATGTATTTTGTGATCTATGTGGTGACTAGCACAAGCATGCAAAGTAGGTGTCCTGATGTTGCTGTTTTCAGCCCTGTTTAGCTGATATTTTGATGCCATGTTAACTTGATGCTACCAAGAGATCCATGCATATTTTGAGATACTTCAGTAAGGATGTTTTGTTAAACATGTCTTGCTCTATCCATCCATGCCTTTGTTTGCAATTATGGAGTGCCATAGCTTGAGTCAATCGAGCTCTACTTTTGCTATCAAATGTTTCCTGGCAGATTGTTTACATGTTATTCAATTTTGCCAAGGTTGTTGTGGTTGATCCATTTATGCTATGATGTTGTTCTTGCCATGTATGTCTTCTATGTCATGTCTTCTTGATGTATGTATGCTTAGTTTATCATATAAGGCTCTGTAGTGAGTGCATCGAGCTCTCAAACATGCCTACTCGTTATCTGTTTTTGACATGCCATGTTGCTGAATCTGTTAACGAAACTTTCAATATTGACATGGGTGTTACTATATTTTCTGATCCTTTTTGGCTTATGGTCAGTAAGGGACTTTTGTTCTATGCTTTGAGTAGATTCATGCCATGCCATGTTTTGCTATTATAAGGTCCTGTAGCATGTAGTTTTGTTGCTCTGAACATTGCTACCTGATGCTGTTTTTACCATGCCCAGCCTGTTATTTTGTGCACTTTTGCCATGCTTGTTTGAACCTGTTATGATGTGATTTAGCCGTAGCTCAGTGCTCATCTTTTGTTAAGCATCTTGTGTAGATCACTGCCATATACTTGGTTGGTACGTTTGGGTGCAGTAGCTTAATTTATTGTTGCTTGCTAAGTGGCATCATGCTGTTAATGGCAGATTTGTGCCATTCTTGTTTTGCTTGTCATTTGCAAACCGTGCATCCGATTCCGGTGATCTTTATATCGATTTCAACCAAATCATCTCATATTTCCAGTGGCATACTTGGTTTGCCAAGTTGATGCCTGGTTCATCTTTTTCCTTCCGGGCGCATACGCATTGCATATCACATCTCGCATATCATGTCATGTTTTGCATCATGTTGCTTGTGCATTGCACCGTGATTTATTGTGGTTCCTTTGTTTGTGTTCTTGCTTTGGGTAGAGCCGGAGACGAGTACGTGAACGAGGAACCTGTTGAGAATGCTTACGAGGATCAAGCTTTCGACAACTCGAGAACATTGCGTGCAAGATGACCATACCCTCGAAATCACTTCTATCTTTGCTATGCTAGTTGCTCGCTTTTTGCTATGCCTATGCTGCGATGCCTACCACTTGCTTTATCATGCCACCCATATTGCCATGTCAGCCCCTAACCATCCTTTTCCTAGCAAACCGCTGATTGGCTATGTTACCGCTTTGCTCAGCCCTCTTATAGCGTTGCTAGTTGCGGTGAAGTGAAGTTTGTTCCTTGTTGAACATGGAGATGTTGTTCCTTTTGGAACATGTTTACTTGTTGGGGATATCACAATATATATCTGCTATAATTAATGCATCTATATACTTGGTAAAGGGTGGAAGGCTCGCCTTATGCCCGGTGTTTTGTTCCACTCTTGCCACCCTAGTTTCCGTCATACCGTGTTATGTTCCTTGATTTCGCTTCCTTACACGGTTGGGTGATTTATGGGACCCCTTGACAGTTCGCTTTGAATAAGACTCGTCCCAGAAGGCCCAACTTTGGTTTTACCATTTGCCACCTAAGCCTTTTTTCCCCGGTTTTCGCGAGCCCGAGGGTCATCTTTATTTTAACCCCCGGACCAGGTGCTCCTTCGAGCGCTGGCTTCAACCGAACAGTGTCTGGGGCCACCACGGGAAACTCGAGGCTTGGTTTTACTCGTAGCTTGACTTATCCGGATGTGCCTCGAGAACGAGATATGTGCAGCTCCTATCGGGATTTGTCGGCACAATCGGGCGGCTTTGCTGGTCTTGTTTTATTGCTGTCGAAATGTCTTGTAGTCCGGATTCCGAGATTGATCGGTCTTCCCAGAGAAGGAATATCCTTCGTTGACCGTGAGAGCTTATAATGGGCTAAGTTGGGACACATCTGCAGGTAATATCTTTCAAAGCCGTGCCGCGGTTATGAGGCAGATGGGAATTTGTTAATGTCCGGTTGTAGAAAACCCGAAGTTGACCTCAATTAAAATACACATCAACCGCGTGTGTAACCGTGATGGTCTCTTCTCAGCGGAGTCCGGGAAGTGAACACGGTGTTGGAGTTATGTCTGACGTAAGTAGTGCAGGATCACTTCTTGATCGCTACTAGTTTCACGACCGTGATTTGCTTCTCTTCTCGCTCTCTTTTGCGAAATAGCCACCATATATGCTAGCCGCTTGCTGCAGCTCCACTTTACAACCCTGTCCTTCCTATTAGCTTAAATAGTCTTGATCTCGCGGGTGTGAGATTGCTGAGTCCCCGTGACTCACAGATTCTACCAAAACAGTTGCAGGTTCCGACGATGCGGTCAGGTGACGAACCGAGCTCAAGTGGGAGTTCGACGAGGAACGTGGTCGTTACTATGTGTCTTTTCCCGATGATCGAGAGTGGTGCCCAGTTGGGACGATCGGGATCTGTGTAGCATTTGGGGTATCTTCTTTTATTTTGGTTCCGTAGTCGGACCTTGAGTGTACTCAATGATGGATGTTTATTTGTGTACTGTGAAGTGGCGATCGTAAGCCAACTATGTATCTCTTTCCCTTATGTATTACATGGGTTGTGTGAAGATTACCTCACTTGCGACATTGCTTTCAATGCGGTTATGCCTCTAAGTCGTGCCTCGACACGTGGGAGATATAGCCGCATCGAGGGCGTTACACGAGGATATCCGCGGGATCAAGTGACTTATAGTCTCCACGTTCTTGTATCATCAGTGCCAGAGTGTCAAATGAGGAATCAAGCGATCTCAGCAATTTCTTCACCACCTCATGGTCGGTGATGTCAGTGGCACCAAGTGCTTGAAGCTCATTTGAGATGTCAGTGTGGCGATCGATGGTTTGCTGAATATTTTCATTGTCGAGTCTTTTGAAGCGGTTGAAGAGATTGCGAAGAACGTCAACTCGAGAGTCACGCTGTGTTGAGACTCCTTCATTAACCTTGGATAGCCTATCCCAGATAAGCTTAGCTGTCTCCAAAGCACTCACTCTGCCATACTGCCCTTTGCTCAGATGGCCACATATGATGTTCTTCGCTTGAGAGTCGAGTTGCTTGAATCTCTTCACGTCAGCAGCGTTGATGGTAGGAGTGACAGAGGGGACGCCATTTTCCACAACATACTAGAGATCGTTATCAATTGACTCAAGATGCATTCACATCTTATTCTTCCAGTAGGGGTAGTCAATCCCATCGAAGGTAGGACACCCAGCAGAGACCTTGATCATATCTGGGGTCGGCATAACTAAAACTCCAGGTAGTTAAACCAAAATCACACAGAACAAGGGAGTACCTTGCTCTGATACCAATTGAAAGTGCATTAAGTCGACTAGAGGGGGTGAATAGGCAATTTTTATAAATTCTTCACTAAGGTATTTCAGGGTGAGGAAATTCCTAAGCAAAGAACTACTTGCATCAGAATAAGTACTCATATGTAGACATAACATGACTTAGGCATAGTCATCATGATGAAATGGATAAACAAACACAGAGTATAGAAAGCGAAAGCACATGATAAACAGGATGAAGACAAACAGACTGAAGAAATTAGATTGAATAAATTTAGAAAGTCTTCAGTCAAAGTCTTCAAACATATATGAACAAGCACACAACACAGTAATGAGGAAATGGAAGGGTTGAGGAAATAGAACCGGTAGGCTTGGTGAAGACAGTGATTTGGTAGACCAGTTCCAACTTCTGTGAAAGTTGTACGTCTGGTTGGAGCGGCTAGGTATTGAAACCTGAGGACACACAGTCCTCGCCGCATTCTACTTGAGCTAAGATCACACAGACCTCGCCCAATCACTCGTGATAAGTCTTCAGGTGACCTCCAAACCTTCACAATCTCGGTCACTCGGCGATCCACAATTTCCTCTTGGATGCTCTAGACCATGACGCCTAACCGTATGGAAGATGCACAGTCTTCAAAGGTAACAAGCGTGGAATCCACATAGGAACAATTTCTTCAGTGATGCTCAATCACTTTGAGTTTGTAGGTGTTTGGGTTTGGGTTTTCCTCACTTTATGATTTTCGCTCAAAGTCCTCGGAGGATGGGATGCTCTCAATGACAAGTGTCAGTTTCTGAGTAGCCAACCAGCTAGTGGTTGTAGGGGCGGCTACTTATAGCCTAGGGAGCAGCCCGACATGATAAGACATAAATGCCTTTTAATGATATGACCATTAGGTGGATAAGATATTTTGGGACAGCTGGCGCATAGCACAGCGACGGTCGGATATTTGATCTATCAAATTCCTCAGGGCTATCATGTTCCTCACTTGTAGGAAATCCGCACTGGCGAATTCCTAACTCCTCAGTCAGAACAAATTCCTCAGAGAACAAAAGAACTTCGTCTCTGTCATTGAAGAATTTGACTGAACTGTATGAGATTTCCAATGGGTTCACTCAAAAGGATTGGTATGTGTAGGATTTTGAGATGAGCATCACTTGGAAACTTTTCCTTAGTTTTTCCTCAACCCCCTTTAATGGTACGGTGTTTCCTATGACTCAAGAAAGAGAAAATGAGACTACGAAAACAAAAGTCTTCACGCTTCAAGTTCCTCGCATGAATATCAAGTCTTCACGGACACACCAATTTCTTCACTTTCAAAGTCTTCAGAAATCCAAAGTCTACGGTTGAAGACATTCATTTTTAGGGGTCGACTTTATCTGTAAATATCAAACTCCTCATAGACTTATAGACCTGTGTACACTCACAAACGCATCATTCCCTTAACCCATAAGTCTTCAATACACCAAAATCACCAAGGGGCACTAGATGCACTTACAAAACTACTTATAAAAACCTCATGGGTATGTCTCCGTATAAAATGGTATATGGAAAAGCATGTCACTTACCTCTTGAACTAGAACATAAAGCTTATTGGGCAATTAAAGAGCTCAACTATGATTTCAGACTTGCCGGTGAGAAGTGGTTATTTAACATTAACTCACTTGATGATGGAGAACCCAAGCCTATGAAAATGCAAAGTTGTTTAAAGAAAAAGTTAAAAGATGGCGTGATAAAAGGATACAAAAGCGTGAATTCAATGTAGGTAACCATGTCTTGCTATACAATTCTCGTTTAAGATTTTTTGCTGGGAAACTTCTCTCTAAATGGGAAGATCCTTATATTATCGAGGAAGTTTAATGTTCCGGTGCCATCAAGATCAACAACGCCGAGGGCACAAACCCGAAGGTGGTAAGCGGGAAAAGAATCAAATATTATATCTCAGGTACTCCTATAAATGTTGAAACCAATATTATTAATACCATAACACCGGCGGAGTACATATGAGAAACTTTCCAGAACGCCCCAAACCTCCAAAAAGGAATAAGTATGTGATACGGTAAGTAAACCGACTCCAAAACTTTTCCAGAAGCAATTTTACTCTGTTTTGGAATATTTAAAAAATTATAAAAACAAGAAGTAGTCCAGAAAGTGCACGAGGAGGCGACAAGCCGCGGGGGCGCGCCCTACCCCCCTGGTCGCGCCTCCCAGGCTTTTGACCACCTCGTGTGCCCTTTGGACTCTGTTTTCTTGTAGGATACTCCTTTTGGCCGGTAAAAATTCGTTATGTAATCTCGTGAAAGTTTTGACCACTGTACCACGGCAAAATCCTTTGTTCTTGTGTTTAGCTAATTCTGCAACAGATTTGGAGCAAGATGTCTTTGCAAGAGTCGGTCGGGGAGAGCCGTGTCTCTCACCTGATACCCGGTCCAAGAATATACAGTGAAGCTGATCACTTTGGGTGGTCGACGGAGGAAGAGATGGAGGCCAGACTTAAAAGAGTAGATGCCATGGAGGAGGACCAAGAAGCCACTTCTCGCCTTCAACCAGGAGCTCTGCTTGAGGAGCTTCGGAGCTCAGCAATACCAGATTCGGTCATACCTCCTAAGGCTAGATTTCTCTTTTATGATAACATGAAAAAGATTGTTGCCTTTTCCACCGCAGCTAGGAAGCATCCATGGGTGATCAGAGCTCTAGCCGTCACGGGCAAACTCCGTAAGGAAATAATGGATCTCAAACAACAAGTCAATAGGCTCGAGGAAGAAAATCATATCCTGAAGGGTATTATTGCCAAGAATATTGGATCACCAACTCCGAAGAACGAGAATTGAGTACACGGGTATGGGCACTCCCCTTGGCTTGTGCCAAGCTTGGGGGAGGTGCCCCGGTATCGTATCACCGTCACATCTTTACCTTATCATTTTTCTAGTTCGATCCTTTTGGTTATATCTTGATCTAGTAGAATAAAGTTTTTAGTATGATCTAGCTTTGAGTTTTGCTTTGTGATCTATCTATGTAATCGAGTGCCTCAGTTGTATAATAAAGATTAGTTTTGATTTGAGCGCATTGCTTTCTTGCTATGATCTTGAGAAAAAGAAATAAAGAAAAAGAATAAAAAAGGAAGTAAAAAGAGTATATAATAATCCTATGGAGAGTGATGACTTCGCATATAAGAAGTATGTTGATTGAAACTTGTTGTGAGTTGACAAACATAAGGTTGGTCATTGTTGCAATTAAAAGGAAGTAATAAAGACAGAGAGGTTCACATATAAATATATTATCTTGGACATCTTTTATGATTCTGAGCACTAATTATTATATGCTAAGAATTCGATGTTGGACAAGAAAGACAAAATAACGAGTTATGTTCGCTTCTTTTTGAATAGAAGTTATATTGTCATGGATCCTCTAACATGTGACGCTTGCTTCCACCTCATACTAGCCAAAACTTCCACACCAAGTAGAGATACTACTTATGCATCCAAACACCATTAACCCAATTTTGCCATGATAGTCCACTATACCTACCTATGGATTGAGTAAGATCCTTCAAGTAAGTTATCATCGGTGCAAGCAATAAAAATTGCTCCTTAAATATGTATGATCTATTAGTGTGAGGAAAATAAGCTTTATACGAACTTGTGATACGGAAGAAATAAAAGTGATAGACTGCATAATAAAGTTGTTTATCACAAGGGCAATATAGAGTGACGTTCCTTTGCATTAAGATTTTGTGCATCCAACCAAAAAGCGCATGACAACCTTTGCTTCCCTCTGCGAAGGGCCTATCTTTTACTCTTTAGTATGTACCTTTATGAAAGAGTCATGGTGATCTACACCACTTCCTATATTTCACCTTTTTCTCTTGGCAAGCGTCACGTGTTGGGGAAAGATCTAGACACATATATCCACTTGGATGTAGGTGATCATAAGTTATTATTGTTGACATTACCCTTGAGGTAAATAGTTGGGAGGCGAGCCCCTATCTTTCTCTGTGTTCATGAAGCTTTGATCTCATAAGTACCGCGTGAGTGTTAGTAATTATGAAAGACTAAAAGATGATTGAGTATGTGGATTTGCTAGATAAGCTCTTATATTGACTCTTTTCGATGTTATGATAAATTGCAATTGCTTTATTGACTGAGATCATAGTTTGTTGGTTTTCAATAGTGTTCTTGATTCATACTTTATCTTGTGAATGAATTGTCACTTTAGAATAAGAAATTATATGCCAATATATGTTGCTGTTCTAAAGATGATCATGACGCCTTCATGTCCATATTTTATTTTATCGACACCTCTATCTCTAAACATGTGGTCATGATTATCGATTTCGGCTTTCGCTTGAGGACAAGGGAGGGCTAAGCTTGGTGGAGCTGATACGTTCATTTTGCATCATGCTTTTATATCATTATTTATTGCATTATGAATTGTTATTTTACTTTATGATACAATACTTATGCCTTTTCTCTCTTATTTTACAAGATTTACATGAAGAGGTAGAAAGCCGGCAGCTGCAATTCTCGACCAGAAAGGAGCAAATCTGAGAGACCTATTCTGCACAACTCCAAAAGTGCTGAAATTTTACTATTTTGGAATATATTAAAAATATTGGGCGAAGAAAATACCAGAGGGGACCCACCAGGTGGCCACAAGCCTGGGGGCGCGCCCTACCCCCTGGGCGCGCCCCTATGGCTTGTGGGCCCCCTGTCAGGCCTCTAGTGCCCCTCTTCTGCTATATGGTGTATTTTGACATGGAAAAAAAACAAGCGATAGCTTTTGGGACGAAGCGCCGCCGTCTCGAGGCGGAACTTGGGCAGAACCAATCTAGGGCTCCGGCGGAGCTGTTCTGCCGGGGAAACTTCCCTCCTGTAGGGGGAAATTGAAGCCATTGTCATCACCAACGATCCTCCCATCGAGAGGGGGTCAATATCCATCAAAATCTTCACCAGCACCATCTCCTCTCCAAACCCTAGTTCATCTCTTGTATCTGATCTTTGTCTCAAAACCTCAGATTGGTGCATGTGGGTTGCTAGTAGTGTTGATTACTCCTTGTAGTTGATGCTAGTTGGTTTATTCGGTGGAAAATCATATGTTCAGATCCTTAATGATAATTATTACTCCTCTGATTATGAACATGAATATGCTTTGTGAGTAGTTACGTTTGTCCCTGAGGACATGGGAGAAGTCTTGTTATAAGTAATCATGTGAATTTGCTATTCATTCGATATTTTGATGAGATGGATGTTGTCTTTCCTCTAGTGGTGTTATGTGAACGTCGACTACATGACACTTCACCATGATTTGGGCCTTGAGGAAGGCATTGGGAAGTAATAGGTAGATGATGGGTTGCTACAGTGACAGAAGCTTAAACCCTAGTTTATGTGTTGCTTCGTAAGGCGCTGATTTGGATCCATATGTTTAATGTTATGGTTATATTTATCTTAATTCTTGTAAGTGCATCTAGTGCCGCACCTAGTTGGTTTTGGAGTATTGACAACAAACTTGGTTGAGGGACTAATGTGTTTGTGAGAATTGCAGGATAACACAGGTAGTAGTCCCTTATTGATTCGGTTTACCTACCAGAGATGACCCCTAAAAATGTGTGAAGATATTGAAGACAATGGTGGTTCGTGAAGACATTCACGATGAAGATTATGTCATGTGCAGACATTCACTTGAAGACTATGGAGTGCAAAGACATAGTTGTTTCGTAGTTTCCTTTTTTTCTTTGTTGAGTCATAGGAACCACCGTACTGTTAAGTGGGGTCCAAGTGAACAAAGTCAGAATGACTGATGTGATCCTCAACCTAAATCCTATGTCTTCGTGCGAAGACAATGAGAGCAAATCTTATCCAAAGGCGGATGAGTCAGCTTTGCTTGTAGCCCAAGTAAAGCTGCCGCGTGTGTTTGAAATCCGACCGTTGGACACGTGTCGGTTCCTTAGTGACCCAGGGTCATTTCGGATATATCAGGCCGGGTTGCCTCCTGGCTATAAATAACCCACCCCCTACACCATAAATTGGTGGCTTCTCAGATTTAGTACACGGCTTTTGTCGTTTGAGAGCAACCCACCTCCGAAGCCTTTGAGAGAGAGATCCTTGCGAGGACAAAGCCCAAAACACCCAGAGCCAAAGAGTGTTAGGTATCACTGAAGTCTTTCTGTCTGTGTGACCTGAAGACTTGTTACACCTGAGGACTGTGTATCCTCTAGCCGGTTAGGCGTCGCATTCTGAGCATCCAAGAGTCATTGTGGATTGCCGGTGAACAAAGTTTGTGAAGGTTTGGAAGTCTGCCTTGAAGCCTTACCAGAGTGATTGGGCGAGGACTAGGTGTCCTTAGCTCAAGGGGAATAAGGTGAAGACGTGGTCTTCTGAGTTAAGTCTCAGCCTCCCCAACCAGACGTACAATTGTCACAGCAACGGGAACTGGTCTACCAAATCCTTGTCTTCGCCAAGCAACTGGTTCTATCCCCCACTTCCCTTTACTTTACAGTTTGTCTTCATGAAGTCATTACTTACTTGTCTGATCTATTTGACTTCACTGAGTGAAGACTATTTCCTGTTTGGCTTCACACTGTCTTGCATCCTGATCCATACTACCTAGCTGCTGATAGTCTTTGTGCTTTCACTTTATTGCTTACTTGACTATGGCTTGTCTAGTGTAGTCTATCTTCTGCTACATATCAATAGGTTCAATTCTTTTGTTTGTCTTCAAAGACCTCGTGTTTTGAAGACTTTCACAAAAATCGCCTATTCACCCCCCCCCCCTCTAGTCGATAACTAGCACTTTCAATTGGTATCAGAGCAAGGGGCTCCCTTGTTCTGTGTGATTCGGTTTAACCACCTAGAGTTTTAGCTAATGTCGACTGCAGGGATAATCAAGGTCTCCACTGCATGCCCCATTTTTTATGCTCATGATTATCCTAAATGGAAGGATATGATGAGTAAGCGTCTCCTTGCAATGAACAGTGAGCTTTGGACCGTCACTGAGATTGGTCTCACCGATTTATGCAAGATGGCGAATGCTGACGACATTCACAAGTACACTCTTCTTGATATCAATCAAAGGATATTATATGTTCCTACCTGTCCAGAGACGAGTTCAGGCGCATCATGCATCTTTGCAATGCAAAGCTCATATGGGACTGGATCTCTGACGTTTATGAAGGTCATCAAACACATCAGGACCCCTGGTTCCATAAATTCAAGGAGTCGCGTAAAACAATGACTCCCGAACCCGAGCCATCTTCTCCTACCTACTGCTTCATCGCACGTGGTGCCAAGGTAAACTCACGCGATGCTTATGTCGGATTTCGGGTTCTGGCAGACCCTTGAGGTTTGAACACTGGGGTGCGCGCAGAGATCCAACCCTCCACTGTCTCGCACTTCGCCGAATCGCTGGGACCTAAACTACTAAATAGAACAGCACAAGAGACACGAGATTTATACTGGTTCAGGCCACCATTGTGGTGTAATACCCTACTCCAGTGTGTGGTGTGGTAGATTGCCTCTTGGGCTGGTGAGGAACAATACAAGGAAGAACAGCCTCGCGAGGGTCTGTTCTTGGCGGGTGCGATGAACTGCTAGATGGGGTTCAGTCGCTCTAGCTACTGGTTTCTTGGTGAGGGTTCGGGTCTCTGTCTTTCTCTGGATTCCAGATCTCCCTCGATCTAGATGCCTCTACTATGGTGGCTAGCTCTACTTATATAGGCTGAGGCCCTGGGCCTCTACCCAAATATTGAGCGGGAAGGGAGCCAACAATTGGCCATTTTGAAGGGGAACAGCGGGTACACTTATCCTGACTAAAGTTGGTCCTTGCCTGCCAAAGGCTCTGGTGATGACGCCTGCTTGGGCTCCACGATGACTCCTTCCAGCCGCTGGGCTGGTCTTGGTCTTGTTGCAATCGAAATGGATGCCTTTGCTTGATACTCTCGCTGCGCTTGCTCCTTTGCACCAAAGAGGAAGGGAGGACATCATGGCCTGGCGCCTGATCGGGCGCCCTTGGTCGTCATGGCTTGCGCCATGGGCACCTCGCGAGGTACCCTGCCTTGAACTCTCCGCCTCCTCATGAGCCAGCCTGACGAGGCCGTGCCCGAGGAAGCTCCTTGTCGACGTGCCCGCGAGGCTTGGCCCTCGCGAGGGTCTTGAGCTTGCATTGATGAAGATGGGCTGTCTGGGCCTCCTTTGAGCCACGCCAGCAGCCGCAGTGCAGCAAGTCTAGGGACCCCTGCTCCCGTAATCGCCGACAGAGCCCCCAGGCCACGGGCGCCCAAACTTGGCCGAGCAGAGAGGCGAAGGGCAGTCTGGCGTCATGAGCCCTAACAGCCTCATGACCTTGGGCGTCGCGTGGCGGTTGATTGACGCGTCGCCTCAAGAATCAGCGTGAGTTGATAACAGAGCGGCATCTTCCATGCCTCCTTTACTTTCTCCAGTTGCTGCTCAGATCCCCTTTCTTGCGCTTCTCATCTCTGCTTTCGGGATCTTCAGATCCACTCCGCCTGTGTGCCCTAGCCTGTCATGGCGCCTCGCCAAGCCCCGGCCGGAGCTTGGTACTCTCCTGCCTTGGACCCGCCAAATGTGTCAGGGGCGAACCTTGCCCTGGTGCGCCAGATGGCGGAGGCGCAGGGCGTCAACGGAGCGGAAGCGTTCAAGGCCGGCTCCGCCGCCCCAGAGGGTCGGGGGAGTACCTTCTACCCACTCTTCGTGAGCGCCATCATTGCTGGTCTGGTGCCTCCCTTTTCTGAGTTCTTCTTCTCCGTCCTCCGTCACTACAACATTCAAGCTCTGCACCTCCATCCCAACTCCGTCCTTCTTCTGGCAATCTTCGCCTATTATTGTGAGGCCCATGTTGGGGTGAATCCCTCTGTGGCCTTGTTGCGCCACTATTTCTCCCTCCGAACCTCCGGTGGTTCCGCCTCCGCGTGCGCGAGCTTCGTCGCATATGGTGGGGCCATCGCCATTTCAAACCCTGGGAAGCGGATTGAGGGTTTCAGGAGCAAGTGGGTCTTGGTGGGTGCGGGGCGCATCCACCCTCGGCTGATTCTGCCCACGGAGCACCCCAAGAGCTCCGACGACTGGTCCCGAGTGGGGCTTCGGGATCCCCGCGCGAAGCTGGTGCTGGAGAAGATGGACGCAGATCTGAAGCCGGCCAGCGCGGCGGGCGCGGTTGACCGGCAAGGCGCTGCTGAGGGAGTTCCTGGAGCACCAACTGGCTCCGCTTCGTCAGTACTCGCTTCCGATGTGGAGGCCTCACTCGAGCCCCGTGGTTCTGGCCGACGAGGATCTGGCGGCGGTCCTGCAGTCCTTGGTTGCGGGCGATGTGGCGAGACTGGAGGGCGCTCCCGCGCCCTTGTTCCTTCGCGAGGATTGGGAGCAGGTAGTGGGGCCCATGCCTGTCTTCAATGGGGATGGGCCCGTGCCCATGGAGCTCCGGAGGACACAGTGGACGTGTCCTCTTCCGACTCCAGCCAAGAGGTGGAGGAAAGAGAGCCGGGAGAGGGTTGATTGGGCGGAGTCAAGGCTCCTCCCTTGCGCCGCAGTCCCGCATTCTCCGCCTCCCCAGTGTGACGACGACGAGGACGAGGATGAGCAGGAGGCAAGCCTGCCTCGATCCCGAAGAAGGACCGAACTGGCTGGTCCCAGCAGGTCCGCCCGCCCCGGGCGATCCACAAACGCCTCCTGCTCCTGGTCCCCTTGAAGCTGATCCTGCAGCGGCTCTCGGGCTTCAAGTATGGCGGAGGCTGCTCGAGTCCACCAACGACACCTGTAAGTGCCTGCTTCCCGCCTTGATTATTGCTCCATCGACGAGATCGATGTCCATGTCCTTGACCCAGCCGGGCGCCTGCAGCGAAGAAGCTGAAGGGGCCTCGAGGCCCCATCTGGGCAAAGCCTCTCGCTCCATGAGGAAGGCGATGGCAAGACACGGGCCTCTCCTGCCCGGTCATCCTCGCGAGGCCTGGCGGAGCTGGCTGGGGCGAGCTCAGCCCCCATGGCCCAAGCGACTCCCGAGGTGTCCATGCCTGATGCTGCCGCCATAGCTGTTGGGGCGCAGCAGGTCCCGCCTCACGATACTGTGGTTACGCCGCCGCCATCTCCTCCTACTCCACCAACTGATGTCTCTCCGACTCCTCCCACTGTTCTGGATCGTGCTGCTGCTGAATTGGACCGGCTGCGGCAGGATCTTCTGGGCGCCGACCCTCGCTTGGTGGCCGGGCGCTTGGAGCTAGCCTCTGGCTGGATTCGCTCCGATGCTTCGATTCGGGCGGCGCTGGTCCAGGCCTCGACGGCTTGCGACGAGGAGAAGCAGGCTGTCCGTGAGGCGAAGATTGCCCGCGATGCTGCCTTGGGGGAGGCAGCTAGCATCCAAGGTCGCTGTGAGACGTTGGAGAGCGAGCTGAAGGGCCTGCAGAACCAGCTTGCCAAGGAGGCCCGCCTCCGCCAAGAGCAGGAGGAAAGCATGAAGGCTCGCGAGGCGGCCGTCAAGGACCGGGAGGCCAGGCTGAAGAAGCGCCGTGACCGCCTAGGCGCGCTGGAGCAGGAACTAGAGGCGAGGAAAGTCGAGCTCGACGACAAGCCGCTGGTCCTTGCCGAGGATCGCGTGGCCTTCACGGAGATGGAGGTGAAGGCTCGCACCTTGCAGAGCGAGCTTTACGATAGCGGCCTGGAGAGTCCGCTTGCCGGCGCCGAGGATGGTCCCGCCAAGCTGCTTCCCTTCCTGGTTCGCGCTCTTCAAGATGTCTCCCTTGGTCTTGGCCCCACGGCTGAGGCCGAGGCGCGTGTCTTGTCTTCTGCGGCGCTGACGCGGGTCCTCACCCACGTCTACCTTCGCGATCCCGTCGACCGGACAGCTTCTTTGGAGCCAGAAGCGGCGAGCATGCAGCCACCGCTGCCGGGGTTGTGAAGGGTCGCGGAGGCTCTTGGGGAAGTTACGGGCCTTCAGCACCAAGCCGGGCGAGGCGCTGCCCCTGCTGGTCCATGAGGCGAACCCACTCCGCTGCTCCACCGCCGACAAGTGACTCTGTGCGGCTCTGTCCTCCTTTTAATTCCTGCACATGTATCATGCTTCGGGGAGGCGTTTAAACTTGCATTTGGTATTGCGATAACAGTGTGGACTGTAATATTTGCTTTTGAATTCCTTGAAATTTGCTCTTCCTACTTGCTTATGTTCTCGCCGGGCAGAGCCGGCCCCACAGATACCTCAGCCGCTGCTAGCCCCGACCGAAACCAGGGCGGGACCAAGGAGTGAGGGGCTACGTGACAAGTTAGGCTCCTGAGTCGCGATGCTCAGGAGTCCCCCTTGGCGAACGAACAGCAAGTAGGGAGGTGAGACGCGGGCGGATCTACCGTTCTACGTCTGCAGAGCCCGGCCCCGCGCATACCTCAACCGCCGTTAGCCTTTTGGAACTAAGGGGTGAGGGGCTACGTGACCAGTTAGGCTCCTGAGTCGCGATGCTTAGGAGTCCCCCTTGACGCCAAACGGCATTCGTACCTTGGCTCCGCCGGGAGTGCGTCGCGACGAACCAGGCCCGAGGGGCTGGCTGGGTGGCGTGGCGTCTGGCGTGACTCAGCGCAGCCTCGTTAAGCCCCTCGCACGGCGCTCCCGAGGGGAGGCGTTGCGATGAGGCCGACACCGAGCCTGGGCTCCACGAGGTTGATGCGACCGGAGGCCGCCCTCAATTGTTTATCACCAGCGAGCATAGCGCTTCGCATCCAGTCGGGCATAGCCGCTCCTCGGCGATGTCGTCGGCCAGCGTGGAGCATGGTGCTTCCAGCAGCGCGTGGGAGGGGGCCCGGGAGGAGCCCGAGGCGTGATACAGCCCCACTCGACACGTGGCTGGCACGATAGGGCTGGACGAGGTGTATCCGGGCACCCGTGAGCCAGCCGCGGGACTCACGGGCCCTACCTCAAGGCGGGTTGCGCCTGGCTCGGGCCTTATCTTCGAGTGTGTTCTCGCTAATTTGGCGGATGCGGTGCTCTCGCTCTTGGCCCCGCTCTCGGGCTGATCTCAGCCGTCGCGGCAAGCCGATCGCTATGCCATGGACAAGACCAGAGGGTGAGGGCCGGAGAGCCGGTAGGAGCCCCGAGTCGCGATGCTCGTGCACCCCCCTTAACGCATAAGTCAAGTTAGATGACGTAACTCCACGCCCTCGGGTCCGGCTCTCGGGCTGGTCTCAGCCGTCGCTGGCAAGCCAGGTCGCGATGCCATGGACAAGACCAGAGGGTGAGGGCCGGAGAGCCGGTAGGAGCCCTGAGTCGCGATGCTCAGGCACCCCCCTTTAACGCGCAAGCCGGGTCAGATGCAGCAACTCTCGCCCTCGGTCCGGCTCTCGGCTGGTCTCACCGTCATTGGCAAGCTGTGTCGTGATGCCATGGACAAGACCAGAGGGTGAGGGCTGGAGAGCCGGTAGGAGCCCCAGTCGCGATGCTCGTGCACCCCCTTTAACGCGCAAGCTGGGTTAGATGACGAAACTCGTCGCCCCGGGTCCCTCTCGGGCTGGTATCAGCCGTCGGCAGCAAGCTAGGTCGCGATGCCATGGACAAGAGCAGAGGTGAGGGCCGAGAGCCGTAGGAGCCTGAGTCGTGATGCTCGTGCACCCCCGCCTTTTAACGTGCAAGATTCCGTCACCCAGAACAGCACCAAATAACAAGCATGGTGGAGCGAGCATAATCCTAAGGAAAACGTGGGAGGGATACATGCCGCCGGGATAGGCCCGAGCGGCTTGGGGATGATGCAGCCCGAGGGCGCCCCAATAGGATAGGCTAATGACATGAATAAAGGGATACATGCCGCAGGACGACTCCACGCGGCACGGGAATAATGCGCCCTGAAGGCGCTCCCCCACCAAACGAAACTTAAAGATGTCACCCGTGATGTTGGGGACGAAGGGGTGTTGGTGTAGCAGACTCGGTGGGCTGCGGAGCCGACCACGAGCCCCTCAGCCCGAGGGCCTCGGAGGATCCGGCGCCGCTGGCTCCTCGCGGGCCCAGGGCTGCGGCGTGCTGACCTCTTGAGCCTCGAGATGGCCCTCATGAGACGCCGTGCGCGCCGCCGCTTTGGCGTGCCATAAGGCATGCGCCTGCGTAGTGTGGGGCGGACCCTCGCAATGTCCCACTCGCGAGGGCCGAGGCGCTTGAGACGCTGCTCGGTTGAGCCTGGTATGTCGATGCAGACGCGCAGCCCACCATCCTCGCTGGATGGGGGCCACAATGGCGGCGGCGGCTGCCCTCATGACCCTTGACTCAGAGCTCTGAATGGCCTTGCCGACGAACTCCCGAGGGTTCGGCCCTCCTTGCTCCCTACTTGCGGAAACGTGCTTGAGCACGCCCACGTGGTGCCCAAGCGCCTCCCTCGTGACCTTGGCGAGGTCGGCGGCCTCCGTGGAGAGCCCCGAGCCCCGCCTCGAGGAGGGTGCGGCGCGCTTCCTATCGCGATGGAAGGAGGCTTCCCCGGCCCGCACGGGCCTCAAGGGCCTGCCTCATGAGGAGCCGGGCCGGTCGATGTCTTCTTCTTCTTGGAGTGCGGCCTCGGGAGGCCTCCCCGCTGCTGTGGTGCAGGTCTTCTAGCGATGCGGCTGAAAGGCTCGCTCCAGGGAGCACACTGCGTCTCTCTCTTCACAGGGCACCGTGATGACCCCGCCGCTCCCTGGCATCTTGAGGACGTTGTAGCTGTGGTGGGTTACGGCCATGAATTTGGCCAGCGCTGGGTACCCGAGGATGGCGTTGTACGGCAGGCGAATGTGGGCGATGTCGAAGTCGATGAGCTCGGTGCGGTAGTTGTCACGAGCCCCGAAGGTGACAGGAAGGCGGACCTGCTCGATCGGGACCGTGGAGCCATCGGTGACTCCGGAGAAGGGCTTGGTTGGCTGAAGCTGACTGTAAGGCACTTGAAGATTGTTGAATGTTTCCACGGACAGGACGTTGAGCCCTGCTCCGCCGTCGATGAGGGTCTTGGTGACAAGCACATTGCTGATGATTGGGGAACAAAGCATCGGGAGAACTCTGGCTGTGGCTGCGCACTTGAGCTGGTCTGCTGAGTTGAACGTGATGGCGCACGCCGACCACCTGAGAGGGCGCGTGGCCTCGAGCTTGGGGAGGACTGCATTCACTTAGCGGGCGAACTGCTTGAAGATGCGCTGAGAGGCTGGGGCTTGATCTCCGCCCAGGATGCAGGCGATCGCACGCGGTTCCTGGAAGCCCCCAACCCCCTCGTCCTGATGACGGTCTTCAATTCTCCTTGGCGGCGGCGGCAGCGGAGGGAGGCATGTGTTCCCCTGCGGGCTATCCTCGCGAGGCTGATCCCTCCAGCCTCCCTCGCGAGGTGGGTCTTGCCAGCGGTCCTCGCGAGGTTGGTCGCGCCACCCTTGGCGCGGGCCGCGGTCTTCCCAGCGTCCTGCATTCCTTCCTCCTCCTCGGCCGTAGCCCCGGTCGCTGCGCTCGGGGCGTCTGCCGACCCTTCCTTCGCGTATGGCCCGAAGCTCTTGGCATTCATTGGTGTTGTGGGTGTGGAGGTCGTGGTACACGCAGTACCGACTGCCCTTGGAGGACTCGGGCTGATCTCTGCCTCACTTGGTGTCTGGTTCGGCCGCGAGTACGGCAGCCCCCTTGCGCTTCACGTCCTCGGCCTTGGACTTCTTTTCTTCGGGATCCGCGGCAGGAAGCTCGAGGAGGGAGAGGCGCCCCTCCTCAGCCGTGGCGCACTTGGTCGCCAAGTTGAACAGCTCCAAGGAGGTGCACAGATCTTCATGCATCACCAGCTCCTCCTTCATCTTGACGTCGCGCACGCAGTCGGAGAAGGCAGAGATGATGGCCTCCTCCGTTACCCTGGGGATCTTGAGGCGCGCGTTGTTGAAGCGCTGGATGTACTTTTGCAGGGTTTCCCCTAGCTGCTGCTTGATTCGGCGCATGTCGCTCACGGCGGGTGGCCGGTCGCGAGTACCTTGGAAGTTGGCGATGAAGCGGGTGCGCATCTCGGCCCAGGAAGAGATCGTGCCTGGGGCCAGATTCAGGAGCCAGGTGCGGGCTCCGTCCTTGAGCGCCATGGGAAACCAGTTTGCCATGACCTTTTCATCCCCGTTGGCAGCCTCGATGCCCAGCTCGTAGAGCTGGAGGAACTCCGTAGGGTCAGCTGTGCCGTCGTAGCGAGGAGGCAGGTCTGGCTTGAACTTGGCAGGCCGCGACGCTGCGCAGCCTCGGGGTGAAGGCGCGGCAGCCCGCCGTGGCTGGGGGCCTCGGACGACGAGAGCTTGGTCTTGTGGGCCTCCTGCGCCAAGGGTGGGGGCAGCGCAAGGTCTGGCGTGCTAGAGCGGGGCGCTTCGGGCAGCTTCTTGTGGGCGAGGAACTTCTTGACAGCTCTGCTCTTGCAGCGCCGGGCTGGAGCAGGTTCCGCCAGGGCGCGCCTTGGGGCCAGGCGCCTTCTTGAGGAGGAGGTGGCTGGGCGCCCGGAGTTTCATCGCCAAGGCGGGTGCGGTGCAGCGAGACGGACGGTGCGGTGGCGCCTCTGCAGCACGAGACGAGCTCGGCGACTGTCGAGCCATTCTTCGTAGACGCTGCCGACGGGCGGTAGCGCAGGAGCTCGTTTGTCGCGATGAGTGCAGCTTCGGGCCTCCATGGCTGCGCTGGGCGCGATGAAAAGAACCAGCGGGGTGAGCGGCGTGGCGGTGCGGCCATCCCGCCTCATGGACGGTGCTGGACGACGCTTCTTGCTTTCGTTTCCGTCGGGCCGTGGCGGCGCGGACGGCAGTGACGGGAACGACGAGCCCGCCACGACGGAGCTGTCTGGCGACATGGGAGGCGAGGCGGCTCGGGCTTCGGCAGCAGCCGACGGGCGTCAGACATGGTTGCGGTGGTCGAGGAAGAACGAGGTGACGAAAGGCAGATTCCGGCGCACCCCTACCTGACGCGCCAAATGTCGGATTTCGGGTTCCGGCAGACCCTTGAGGTTCAAACACTGGGGTGCACGCGGAGATCCAACCCTCCACCGTCTCGCACTTCGCCGAATCGCTGGGACCTAAACTACTAAACAGAACATCACAAGAGACACGAGATTTATACTGGTTCAGGCCACCATTGTGGTGTTATACCCTACTCCAGTGTGTGGTGTGGTAGATTGCCTCTTGGGCTGGTGAGGAACAATACAAGGAAGAACAGCCTCGCGAGGGTCTGTTCTTGGCGGGTGCGATGAACTGCTAGATGGGGTTCAGTCGCTCTAGCTACTGGTTTCTTGGTGAGGGTTCGGGTCTCTGTCTTTCTCTAGATTCCAGATCTCCCTCGATCTAGATGCCTCTACTATGGTGGCTAGCTCTACTTATATAGGCTGAGGCCCTGGGCCTCTTCCCAAATATTGAGCGGGAAGGGCGCCAACAATTGGCCATTTTGAAGGGGAACAGCAGGTACACTTATCCTGACTAAAGTTGGTCCTCGCCTGCCAAAGGCTCTGGTGATGACGCCTGCTTGGGCCCCACAATGACTCCCTTCCAGCCGTTGGGCTGGTCTTGGTCTTGTTGCACCGAAATGGATGCCTTTGCTTGATACTCTCGCCTGCGCTTGCTCCCTTTGCACCAAAGAGGAAGGGAGGACATCTGCTTGGCTGGCGCCTCGACGGCGCCCTTGGTCGCCATGGCTGCGTCATGGGCACCTCGCGAGGTACCCTGCCTTGAACTCTCCGCCTCCTCATGAGCCAACTGACGAGGCCGTGCTCGAGGAAGCTCCTTGTCGTCTGCCCACGAGGCTTGGCCCCTCGCGAGGGTCTTGAGCTTGCGTTGATGAAGATGGGCTGTCCTGGGCCTCCTTTGAGCCACGCCGCAGGCCGCAGGCAGGCAAGTCTGGGGACCCCCGTTCCCAGAACGCCGACAGCTTACTTTCAAACATCCAGTGAAGATGACTCTGAATGTGAATCTAAACCTAGCTACAAAATACTTGCTAAAATTGCAACTGAACAACAAACTGCTATGGAACATATTCAAAAGTTGCTAGATAAAAGCGATGACCTGTTGGACGCGGAAACAAATCGAACTCAGTCCTTAATTGAAGACATTAAAAATATTCACGTTAAGTACGAGGAACTTGAAAGTTGTCATGAAACTCTCTCAGCTACTCATGAGAAGCTTTCCTATGATTATCTTCAAAGAGAGCAAGAACTTGAGAACCTGAGAGCGTCTCATGAAGATCTTCAAAAAGAGAACGATTCACTTCGCGCTCAACTAATCAGTCCCGCTCAGGAAGACTTTGAACCACAATGTTTAAAATGTCTTAAGTGTGATAATGTTGTCTCTGTTGTTGAATGTTCTACTTCTGTTACTGTTGCAATATCTTCAACTGGTGATGTGGTAACTAACCCCTCTTCTGAGGATACCACTACTATTGCTGATGAGAATGCTAGGTTGAAGACATTGCTTGAAACAGGGGTGTACAAAAGTCTCAAAGGGCATCAGACACTATGTGATGTCCTCAAGAAACATATTTTGAATCGAAACCCTAGGAAAGAGGGTGTTGGGTTCGAGAGGAAAATGAATGTTGATGGTTCATACTGGAAACCTGAGCAGTACCCCAAAACCACATGGGTTTCCCCCAAGGGCCGGGTCATTACGCAATAATGAGCAGGGACTTTGTAGATATGTAAACTTGAACAACAACGTGTAGCCCCCAAGGGCCGACTCAGCAAGATAATACTGAGCTGGGACTTTATATATACTTCATGCTGGCAGTGACATGGAACTTGCGTATTTGATGTAATCTCAATTTGAATAATGTAACCCCCAAGTGTCGGGTCGTAAGCCTGCAGCGACTCGGGACTATTCCCTCCATTGTAGAATAAATCATATCCATTGATAAAATAATACCCATTGCGCTAAAGCGACTTTGAAAACCTCAATCATAATACTGGTTATTGATAACCATAATAAAAATCCAGCCATGTTGGCTATTCAAGATTTGAATAATATAATCCGGTATGAAACTCTCAATCATTCAATATCATCATGACAATCCAGCCAAGTTTTGGCTATTAAAGATTCGAATAATATAACCTGGTTTGAAAACCGGTTCCTGTGATATTTGATCATATTGTTGGTTTACCAAGCAGTGTAGTAAGGGTGATAACCCAAAACTTGAGCACTGGTAATTATCATATATTGCCGGCTTGAGAACAAAGCTAGGCCGGGTTAATAAACACTGGATTTATCTCATACTGGCGACTTATAGTCAAAAGCCAGGCCGGGTTAATAAACACCGATGAATCATAAAGCATTATAAGCCTCATCAAATAAACCTCAAAAGATCTGTTAAATAAAAACAAACAAATAAACGAGGCTATTCATGGGCTGCCAAGCCGAAAATCGAGTGCTTTCACGGGCCGCACAGCCAATGAGTTAAACCTATATACAAACCTTATAAGATGGACCTCACATAACCAATCGTCGTTTTAACTTTGACAAGTTCAGGGTCTGCATAAGATTGACTTGTCAAATGTACGGCGGGTCATTCCAGGAATACCTGGGCGGAGTGGCTTACTTAAAAAGGCAGGATAACCCGGGGTTTTAGGTGAATACACCTGGCTTCCAAGCCTGGCTTTTAAGCCTATCACAAGGGTTATAAAAACTCTTTGCTCTTTAGAACAAAAGAGCCCCCAAGCAATATTTTTGAGCTGCGCTCAATGGGCGCCTATGTTTGAGTTGTGCTTTTGCAACAGACTCTCTTTGCTCCCTTTAACCAGGGTAGCAAGCCCCCAAGTGTTTTGTAAGCATGGCGTATAAGCCGGATCAAGGGGTAATCATAGCTTCACTCAATAAGCCGGAAGCCCCCATGTGATCATAATAAGATAAGCCATAAGGCAGGATACTCATGTTTGAACTGCGCATCATGGCAGCAAGTTCTCTTTGGCAACCTTTAATTTTTCTAAGAACTCGAACTTGCGAGAGATGAATTCTTTTTGAACCGGAATTTCAAACCCGATATTGAGAGCTTTAAAGCTTTGTGAGAGACAGATTTCCTTTGAACCCGAATCCTTCCTGATAACCCGGAATTCTTTTATTGAGCCGGAACTCTATGATTGTCAATCACTTTTTTAAGCCAGAAATTTTCTGACGGCCTTCAAATTTTCACCAATATGGCAGTAGCCTCCAGGGCCGGGTTATTTTTCCTTGCAATGACCAGGAGTTCTTGAACTTTGCTGAAACTGGCAACATTTGCTGAGTCATGTCATCATAGCCCCCGAGTCTTAAGACGACTCGAAAAGTTGGCCTGAGGTTCTTCATATTTTGACCATAGCATAAGATGTATATCATTGGCGTTGTTAACGCGATGTGAATCCACATAAGGTTGAGGTGACTGCGGCGGGTTATAGATGATCTCGTATGAGTTGTGTCAGCAACTCGGCCAATGGTTCAATCCGACTGGTTGTTTTGAAGTTAACCAAGTTGTAGTGCCGGCGACTTGTGCGCCTGCCCATTGAGCCATCCAGTGTACACGGTGGCTGGCCATATATAAAAATTTGCCTCCAAATTGTTGGAAAAAAGAACCGGGCTACCCAAGCAGTGACTTGCTCATACTTAATAAACCGCTCATGCAGACAGGTGCGGCCCTGATGTGTTGATGTAGACCAGGCCGCAATAGACGGATGATAAAGACGTCCATAGTATTAGAGGTGGCTCGGACAGATGAATCAGCCGCGGCGTTGTAAGCCAGTGCGGATGGCCAGTCAATCGCAGGCGTGGTAAAACTGCGCGGACGGACGGGTGAGCCTCGTCATGTTGATGTAGCGGGGGCGGCGACTTGCACAAATAATGCTGGCGCGCACCCTTTATGCGACACCTTTGTAAGGAATAATGGTCCTGCAAAAAAATATCATAGACCAGAGTAATTGTTCTCAAACAATTTAATATGTGTTGATAATATATAGAAAAGATAGCACCTGGTGGTTTGTGCCCGGATGAACAGGACACTGGTACTGGATAAAGTTGGACATAGTCAGATGAAAAAGATAGCCCCACTGATGCACGTCTAATTTTGGCTGATCTTGATATGGACAGAATATTTAATATAACTGGCACTAGCACCAGGCTTCACGTGGAATAGCATATCCATCAATCCTCACTTTCCGTGTCAGTACCAATTGTACTTCGGCTTGATTTTCCTTGTGACTAGCCTTGACGACCCTTTTTTTTTAAATGCCTTTGTCCAGCGGTACTTGCCTTAACTTGATTGCAGCTTCACGTAATCACGTGACCGAGTACTAGTAGTACTTGATGTTTCCTTGGATTTGACCCGTCTACACGTAGCAATTTATGGATGATTCCCTTGAGAGAGTCTTCTGATCTGACGTGTACCAGTAGTAGCAGCAATTCAGGTCTTGCGTAATTGTCCGTAGATGGTAAGACATGATCGTGTTTTCTTGATTGGCTACACGGAGCCGCAGCGAATTTTGGCTTCGATTCGGAAAAGGAGACGCCTTCGGTGGATTTCTGCAATGATGCCAAGGGAATCTTTCTATCGGTCTCGGCGACTTTGTAGATCAGCGCAACGGAAATCGATCAGCATGGATCACCTGGCCGCATGTGCGCAACCCTAAATCTTTCATCTCAATCTCATATATGCCAATTCCAAAGTTAGGTGACGACTCTGAAACAACGAAAACTTGCTGGCTCCGCTCAATGTTATCCATGCCGGTTAATCCTGCGTGACTTGTTCTGTGTCGGCTCTTCTTTATCCGGAAATTCGCAAACTCTTCGAAACCCTAGGAAGGATCACTCCAAGAACTCAACACCACCGTGCGTCTGGCCCCACGGTGGACGCCAACTGTCGTGGAATTGTCACGGCAGATGTCCTAGTGTGAGGACTTAGTCGTGAGGCCAACGCATCTATGTGGTAACTTGAGAGGGGTTGAGCGGAATCGAGAAACAAAACACAAGACAAGGGTTTAGACAGCTTCGGGCCCCGGGAAACATCATCCGGTAACAACCCTACATGCTGTTTGTGGCTAGGTCTTATTATAATCACGAGGGAGTCGCTCTAAACCGGCTCTCCTAGTTATGTCTAGCCCTAAGATTCTTCTTTCTCCCCCTCTTGAGGTGCCCTGCTATCGGTGTCAAAACCGGCGGATCTCGGGTAGGGTGTCCCGAACTGTGCGTCTAGGATCGATGGTAACAGGAGACGGGGGACACAATGTTTACCCAGGTTCGGGCCCTCTCTATGGAGGTAATACCCTACTTCCTGCTTGATTGATCTTGACGAATATGAGTGTTACAAGAGTTGATCTACCACGAGATCGTAATGGATAAACCCTAGAAGTCTACCCTATGAGTATATGGTCATGAGTCTGTCCTATCCGGACTATGCTCTCCGGTTTATATAGACACCGGAGAGATCTAGGGTTACATGAGGTCGGTTACATAGGAGGAAATCTTCACAATAGGTCGCCTACCTTGCTTTCCATGCCAAGTAGAGTCTAATCCAGACACAGGCATAGTGTTCGGTCTTCGTGTCTTCACGACCCATCAGTCCGGCCCATGAATAACAGGCCGGACGCCCGAGGACCCCTTACTTCAGTACTCCCTCAGTAGCCCCTGAACCTGGCTTCAATGACGAGGAGTCTGGCGCGCAGATTGTCTCTGGCATTGCAAGGCGGGTTCCCCTTCTTTCAAACTCCAAGATAGTCTTCGGATGCGATGATAGTATCCGGACCTGTTACACACCATGCACAACCGCAGAGAGAATATATATATTTTACACGAGTTCCATCCGCTAACAGAAACGTCCGTTCGGTCATAATTTTGAACCATTTGTCCCATGTTTCAAGACGCGGTTGCTATTGGCACGTCTTGTCGATGCAGAGATCGTGTCCCCTTATTGCGGGATTATCATCAATGCGGGCATGGGTAACCCAACTGCGCCGTTTCCACAGCCTTTGGGAATAGATGAATCTTAAGACAAGTGTGGAGGCGTTTAATGTTTGCTGCCTTTATAAGAGTATAAGGATCCCCTCTTCCTCTTCTCACTCTTTCTCTCCATCTCCGCCTTCCCGATCTCGAGCTCCAGCGCCCAAGTTTTCATCTCCTTTCCACTCCAGCAACTATGTCCGGATCCGGTGGTCACGGCAAGTGGATGGTCTCCTCCGTCAAGGAGGAGGACATTACTGAGCTCCGGATGGCCGGATATTTGGCAAAGGGAATTGCCCACCGCTTGTCGGCCGAGGGACAAATCGTCCCCACGCCGGAGCCCAACGAGAGGGCAGTATTCCTCCCTCATTTCTTCTGCGGGCTTGGGTTTCCACTCCACCCTTTTGGCCGCGGGCTAATGTATTACTATGGGGTAGATTTCCATGATCTGTCCCCGAATTCCTTCCTCAACATATCGGCATTTATCGTCGTGTGCGAGGCCTTCCTCTGCATACAACCCCACTTTGGGCTATGGCTCAAAGTCTTCAACGTGAAGCCGAAGGTGGTGGATGGACAGCACGTGGAGGGCGGAGGGGCAATGGTGAGTAAATTGTCCAACGTCTCCTGGCCCAAAGGCACCTTTGTTGATACGGTTAAGGAGTGGCAGAAGCAGTGGTTCTACATCACAGAACCACGCGGCACCACCTGGGCCGCAGCTGCCGAATTCAGCTCCGGCGCTCCTATTCGACTCACCTCTTGGGTCGAGAAGAGTCCGGACTGGTGTTCGCCTGACGAGCTGATAGCGCTGCAGACGCATGTTCAGAGCATGGTAACCAAGAGCGTCAAGCTCGTTGATGTGATCCAGGTGATGTTAGTTCGCCGGATCCTTCTGTGCCAGCACCGAAGCCGCCCGCTGTGGGTGTTCAATCCGAAGAACCACCAGACCCTGGCCTGGCTCTTCGAGACTACGCACGAAGGCGCATGGAAATTTCTCTTCAAGGGCAATGAGAAACCACCGGCCACAGATTCAGACCATGGTCACGATTGTACACACCCCGCCAGCAAGGTATGTTATTTCGACCGTATCCTCAACCTAGTTATATCGAGGATGATGTCTGAGCTTTTGTTATTGCTCTTTCAGGACTGGATGGAGAGGGCGAAGCAGATCCAAAGGTCCGCTCGCTGTTCAAGAACCAGTCATCCCGCTCTAGCTTAAGATAAAGTGCCGCGCCATATAAGGCGCAGGAGAAGAAGGCCAAGAAGAAGGCAAAGGGAGCCAAGAGTGGCCTCCGCCGCACGGGTACTTCGGACGTGGCGTCCGAAGACGATGATACTCATTCCTCTGTCCCTGAGGACAATGACGGGGAAGAGGAGGAGGAAGAAGAAAACAATCCTCCCCCTGAGGAGAGGAAGAAGAAGAGGGCGGCTCCGGCGCATCTGGAGGCGGAGACGCCCAAAAAGGGGAAGGGCGTTCCGGCGGTCAACACCGCGTGGGACGTCGACAGTAGTCTGGAACGACGCCCCCGCACTAAGCCCCAGGCCGCATCATAAGTGATATGGCTTATTTATGCGCACATCCAGCCCTTTCTCTCCATCATCTTGATGTAGTCAACTGTACCATTGCAGTCCGGCCCGCGACCTAATCCAGCGATCCTCGTCTGGAAGTTTGTTGGCTCCGTCGGAGATGGCGAGCCAGTCGCCACCGCCTGCTTATTCCCCTGGGGCCGGGGACGACACCAAGGTACTGTCCTGGAGGGCCGATCTGAACCGGGGGGAGCCCAGGACGCTGTCCGGGAGGCGCCACGAGGCGAAGCCTCCACTTCCGGACACATGGAGGAGACAATCCCCATGGGGACTGGTGAAGAGGGCCGCACCCAGCTTGGCCCTCAGCCGAATACGATTCTGGAGACCCATAAGGCTCCGGAGTCGGGCGGGCAGCCCTCTTCGAAGGAGGGGGTGCGCCACTTCCGCCGGTGGTCCTTGTCCATCCAGGGGTGCCGGATAACCTGATGGAAGCGCTACGAGGTGCCTCCGTTATGGACGAGCACCGTGTTCTTATGAGCGCGGTGATCGAGAAGGTTCAGTCCGCCAAGAGTGGACTGAACGAAGCTCGCAGAACTCGCTGATGGTTTCGAGGTAAGTGACAAAGAAAAAACCCTATAGTCAAGAGTCCTCGAGACACTGCTCGGTGCTCGTAAGAGGAACCAGACAGAGGATCGATCCTCTAGTGTAGGAGACTAACGTGATATGTGTGCCTGAGCAGGCGTCGCTGTTGGCTGCGACCTCACATGCTGCCGAAGTCTCTGAACTGAAGCAGAGGCTAGAGCGGACCGAGAATGAGCTCGACGAGGTTAGAGTGCGGCTGCAGGAGAAGCAAGGTAAGTAATGTCTTGCTGTGTGTTTGGAAAGCGGAGACGCTATGTATTGACTGTAATGTCGAAATGTATGCAGGGGCCACGACCGAGGTCGAGGCCCTGAGGAAGGCCCTGGGCGAGGCCGAGGAGAAGGTTGTCCAGCAGCAAGCCGCCCGTAAGAAGCTCAAGGCCCGTGTCAAGGAAATCCAGCAGGAGCTCCAAGATGAAGTGAAAAAATGTGAGACCTTGGAGAATGGTGCGCCAGCTCAGGAGGCCGAACTCACCAAGGCTCGTCAGGGTGCGGAAACCACGCGGAATGAGGCCCAAGCCGTCATTCAGGAGATCCAGGAGGCCAGGAAGATCACGGCGGGTAAGGCTTTTAAGATGCAAAGCAAGTATGCAGAGAGGCGGTACCTTTTACTAACCATGGTTCGGAGTTCCCCAGGAGCTTTTGCGGATCTACCACGCAGCGTATCACATGCTGCAGCGTTCTACCGAGCCGAAGGAGGAGGTTCTACGGGGAAGCTATTCTGGTCGCAGTATGCGATGCCAAAGAATCCCGTGTCCTTCACCGATCATCTGAAGCAGCTGGTGGAGCTACACAGGGTGGCCGAACTAGCCATGAAGGATTTGACAATCCGGCTATGGCCAGCCGAAGCTATACCCGGCAGCTACTTCATACTCGTGAGGCGGCTAGTGGAATCCTGTCCGTGGCTGGACATCGTCAAGCGCTCTGCATGTATTGAAGTCGCCCGTAAGGCCTTCGCTCGCTGCAAGATGTGGTGGGCGAAGATGAACGCTATTGAAGTGGCCAGCGGGCCGCCGGAGGGCAAGGAGCACCGCACACCCGATAAGTATTTTGCGGATGTCATAGAAGGGTCTCGACTTGTGGCAGCTCAATATTCGCAGGATGTTATTTTCGAATGAATACATTCGTGTTGTCCTTTGCCTTGTATTATAAAGACAAAGCTTTGTTTTGTAATGTAATTATGCTTTAAATTGTTTCCTCCTGTGCGGCCGTGTTATATGCAATCTGAGGGTTGGCCAGTCGTCAGCTTCCACCCTCACGTAATTAGTACGGAGGTGTTCGGGATGGGATCTAAACAATCTTGATCCAATTATATGGTCCTTGAAGGAGTTTGTTTAGCGCAACGAACAAGGCAATCATACTATACGACTTAAACACCCTCACTTAGCCATAGGAGTTTTATAATTAGGCAAGTGCGCAGTCCCTGGTCCAAGCCAGGGTGCTGTCAGTTTCTGATCGGGAAGTGTCGATCCTTCGCGTGACACGGAAAAAATCTCCAACGATTTTGTAACCCTCGAACAGCTGACCGGCTCTCGCCGTATCATGACAGTCAGTTTTCGGGTTTCTTTACTGAGGTGCTCATCTAGTCAAGGTCAGGGCAAAATTGCAGTAGTTCTCCCTTTACTACCCTAGCCGATAGAGCGGAACGTAGGATAGCAAGCACAGGAGCCGGGCAACCCAACTATTGACCAAAGACATGATTCGGAGCCAATGCATATAATGCTAAATTCAGGGTGCCGAACTTATATATAAGGAGTGTTCGGACTTTGTTGCCGTATTGCGGGGTGATAAGCAGCCCCTGGCGAATATGAAACGTATAAAAGAGAACCGATGTAGCTAATAAGCAGATCGAAATGAAATGGAGTAAGGGGCAAAAACCACAAAAACTGGGTCGCACATCATTTTTATTATAGCTGAATGGATACGTCGAGGCGTATCTTATACAAATAGTGTGATAAGCACCCGGACTATTTAACATGCCAGGATCAAGAGGGAGCAGCGTGCGGGTCCTGGGAAATAAGTAAAACTACCATCAAGAAGAACGTATGGAGGTTACCCTGCACACCTATGCTGCATGCCCCCTTTGTATGCCGATCCTTCGAAGGGGCTGGTGATCAGGCTCGTGGGAAAGGGAACCTGAAATAGAAAGGAAAAGGTGTGTCCGGGTCGGTCTAGCCGAACTGTATATCCCGGGTTAGCTCGTGCCTCCGTCATTGTCCATGGAATTTTGAGTGCATAATTATGTACGCGTGGTACGAATGCCACTACTTCATTAGGACTGGGACGGAGGCCAAATTGCTAGTCGAGCTCTTGACGAGCCTTGCTGTCTGCTGCAGTGTAGTCCAGAACTTCTTGATGGTGTCCAGGGGCTCAGCAGCCGCACTATGGTGCTGCTTGCAAAGGCCGCTCTGTACCTCTGCTGCTAGGGCGGCGGTGTGCTCCTCTATTCGGAGGGAGCGTTCCGTGTTGCCATTGACTGTTATGACACCACGTGGGACGGGCATCTTGAGCTTGAGATAAGCGTAGTGTGGCACTGCGTTGAATCTAGCAAACGCTGTTCGTCCGAGCAGTGCGTGGTAGCCGTTGCGGAATGGGACGATGTTGAAGATTAACTCCTCGCTTCGGAAATTGTCCGGAGAACCGAAGACCACTTCCAGCGTGATTGAGCCCGTACAGTGGGCCTCGACGCCTGGTATGACTCCTTTGAAGGTAGTCTTTGTTGGTTTGTTTTGTGAGGGGTCAATGCCCATCTTCCGCATCGTATCTTGATAGAGCAGGTTGAGGCTGCTACCACCGTCCATCAGGACTCGTGTTAGGTGAAACCCGTCAATAATTGGGTCCAGGACTAGTGCGGCTGAACCCCCGTGGCGGATGCTAGTTGGGTGGTCTCGTCGATCGAAGGTGATCGGGAATGACGACCACTGATTGAACTTTGGGGCGACTGGCTCTACCGCGTAGACGTCCCTGAGTGCTCGCTTGCACTCCCTTTTGGGGATGTGTGTACCGTATATCATGTCACCATTTTGACTTGAGGGGGAAATTTCTTCTGCCCTCCAGTGTTCGGTTGCCGGGGCTCTTTGTCCTCGTCCTCACTTTGTGATCCCTTTTCTTTGTTTTCGGCATTTAACTTGCCAGCCTGCTTGAAAACCCAACAATCCATGTTGGTATGATTGGCTTGCTTATCTGGGGTGCCGTGTATTTGGCACGAACGGTCGAGTATGCGGTCCAGGCTGGAAGGTCCTTCATCGTTTCTTTTGTAGGGCTTCTTCCGTTGGCCGAACTTGGAGCCACTGAATCCGGTGTTGACTATGGTGTCATCTATGTTGTTATCATTGCTTCGACGTTTGTGCCTATTGCGCCGGGGCTTGCCAGTGCTATTCTTGGCCTCAGAGGGGCCTGTCTCGCTGGCTGTGTTGTTACTACGGGCCAGCCAACTGTCCTCTCCCGCGCAAAAGCGGGTCATGAGTGCCGTGAGGACTGCCATGGACTTTGGCTTTTCTTGGCCAAGGTGGCGTGCTAGACATTCATCACGGATGTTGTATTTGAAGGCTGCTAAGGCCTCGGCGTCCGGACAGTCAATGATCTGGTTATTTTTGGTTAGGAACCTAGTGCAGAATTTTCTGGCTAATTCTCCAGGTTGTTGAACTACGTGGCTTAAGTCATCGGCGTCTCGAGGCCGGACATAAGTTCCTTGGAAGTTGTCCAGGAAAGCTTCCTCCAAGTCCTCCCAGCTGCCGATAGAATTCTCAGGCAGGCTGTTAAGCCAGTGCCGAGCTGGCCCTTTGAGCTTTAGTGGGAGGTATTTAATGGCGTGGAGGTCGTCTCCTCGAGCCATATGTATATGGAGAATGAAACGCTCAATCCATACTACGGGATCGGTTGTGCCGTCGTATGATTCGATGTTGACGGGCTTGAACCCCTCGGGGAATTCATGGTCCAGTACTTCATCTGTGATGCAGAGAGGGTGTGCGGCGCCTCTATATCGGGCCGCGTCGTGGCGTAGCTCTGATGGAGTCCGTCTGCGGTGTTCGGCCCGGGCATGGTTAGATTTATCACGTCCGAATAGGTAGCCTTCCTCATGCCTCGAGGCACGCCCTCGCGATCTGTAGATCGATCTTGTGTGTCCTGTTCTATCGTCCAGGATTTGCCGGAGGTCGTATGTGTGACCCCGAACTCTTCCGTCTCTATTTTTACGAGGCGATGGGGCAGGCTGCTGTTCGGCCTGAGTTGCCGCTTTGGCCCGGCCGCGGGGTGGCCGGTCGGCCGCCCTATCTCGACCATGCGGTGGTCGTTCCACATTACGCGAGGGAGATGTGTGCTCTGGTGCTTCCTCGTCGAATTGAGGTAGCAGTCTGCGTTTCGGGTAGCTCTTAGTTGGGCGCTTGAGGCTGTATTCTTCGGTAGTCAGGACATCAGTCCATCTATCTACGAGCAGATCTTGTTCGGCTTGAAGTTGCTGTTGTTTCTTTTTCAGGCTCCTTGCAGTGGCTATGAGCTGAAGCTTAAAGCGCTCCTGCTCCACAGGCCTCTGGCACGATGAAGTCTTCGTTGCCGAGGCTTGTCTCTTCCTTGGAGGGTGGATGGTAACTAACATCTTCCGAGTTATCTTCTGTGGCCTGTTCATCTGGGTTGTCTTTCCTGTTGTCATATTCCTTTTGTTCGGATGCCGCACCGACGGGGTCTTCATTGTTTTCGGCATCCCTCGGAGTGCTATTTTCTCCGGTACCAGTGTTGCCATCCTTTGAGAGACGAGGCTTAGAACGGCGTTCGGGGCGCTGACGCTTGGACTGCGTCTCAGAGGGTTTGTTCTTATCCGGCTCTTCTTTGTCATCGCCAGATCCTTTGGGTGTATCAACCATGTACACGTTGTACGAGGAGGTGTCTGTCCAACGTTCGGTGAATGGCGGGTCTTGTCTTTGCTCCATATCGGCATCGTCGTCCATACCGGCGATGTCTTCGGAGCCATAGTCAAGCACGTCGGTTAAGTTGTCGACAGTGGCTATGAAGTGGGTGCCGGGTGGGAAGCAAAATTCCTCGTCATCCGTCTCTAGCTCGACCCGGACATAGTTCAGCTGTGAGTCCTCCTCCAAGGATAAGTTCTTTAAAGAATTTAGTATGTCACCAAAAGGTGAGTGCCGAAAGAAGTCTGCGGTGCCGAATTTGAAAATCGACAACCGATCCAACTCGGTGTCCGCAGGCGCGTTTGATCTGGAACGTGTAGCCGAAAACGAGTCCGGAGTTCCATTGGCGCAAATATTGTAGGATGTTGAGTCCGTGTGTGGCTCCAACACCGTGGACTTTGTGGCCTCGGAGGGCACGATCTGCTTTGGTTCTGAGGCTGTTGCAGCAACAAGATCCATCTCCTGGGTGTGATCCGATGACAAATTTAAGTCATGTTCATTGGAGAGAGGGGGAGCGACTGCCGCAGTCTCGAATCCATTGAAGATCAAGTCTCCACGGGTATCCACGACGTATTTCAAGCTTCCTGATCTGACCCAGGGGCGTGACTATTGACCTGCTCCAGATGGCCAAGCGAGTTGGCCCGCAGTACGAAGCCGCCTAATATGAAGATCTGTCCACGGAGGAAGGTTTCTCCCTGGATCACGTCATTACTGACGATCGAAGGGGCCATCGAGTCCTTTGCTGACGGCACAGTGGAACTCTCAATGAAACCACCAATGTCGGTGTCAAAACCGGCGGATCTCGGGTAGGGGGTCCCGAACTGTGCGTCTAGGATCGATGGTAACAGGAGATGGGGGACACAATATTTACCCAAGTTTGGGCCCTCTCTATGGAGGTAATACCCTACTTCCTGCTTGATTGATCTTAACGAATATGAGTGTTACAAGAGTTGATCTACCATGAGATCATAATGGCTAAACCCTAGAAGTCTAGCCTATGAGTATATGGTCATGAATCTGTCCTATCCGGACTATGCTATCCGGTTTATATAGACACCGGAGAGATCTAGGGTTACATGAGGTCGGTTACATAGGAGGAAATCTTCACAATAGGTCGCCTAGCTTGCCTTCCACGCAAAGCAGAGTCCAATCCGGACACGAGCATAGTCTTCGGTCTTCGTGTCTTCACGACCCATCAATCCGGCCCATGAATAACAGGCCGGACGCCCGAGGACCCCTTAGTCCAGGACTCCCTCACCTGCCCCTCCTTATATATGTTGAAGGGGCAGGTTAAATGACTATTCCTAGTAGGATTAGGATTACTCTATTACAAGTGGAGTCCTAGTCTTGCTTCCTTTGTAGGAGAATATTCTTTATGACTTTCCTCTTTAAGCCGGCCCACCATAAACATGAACCGGCCTTCTGGGTCTTGGGCCTTGTTGTCCGTCTGACCCGCCCGCCGAGTTACCCATGAGTCGCCAAGATCGGGCGAGTCACTCTTGACTCGCCACACTCTGGGCGGGTCAACAGTTAGTCGCCACACTCCAGCCGGGTCATACATCCGGTGGGTTACCCCGCGGGGTATATCCCCGACAGGACCTTCAGTGGATCCATCTACCTTATCTGGCTTCACTTGTGCTAACCCTATTATCATTGATGAATCCTTTGATGCAAACTATAAGTTGTTTAAGAATCAGAATGGTGAAGTGTTTGCTAGGTATATTGGTACTAACTGCAGGAATGGACCACCCTTGAAGAAGATCTGGGTGCCCAAGAGTTGTCTTGAGAAGCTTCCTGTGAATGTCATCATGGCACCACCAGGGAACAAGACAAACCCCAGACCAAAGGCTTCATACAGACAGAGGACCCACCAGGGTCACCCTAACGCTAATGTTTTGCAGGGAAACCATACTCAATCTTATGAATATGAGTGTGTTTCATCAAACCGCTATGTTCATAAGACCAAGAACTTTTCTGCTTATTCTTATAAGTATTATTCACCTCCTGCAAGGCTATTTGCTAGGGCTCCAAAGCCAAAATTCTCAGATGCTGCACTTAGACTCATTGCTTCTAAGCCACCCCTGAAGATGTGGGTGGTTAAGAAGAATTAACTCTCTTTTTTCGGGAAAGGTCTCTAGCCGGAAATCAAATGCTTCTGATGCTTATGCTCCGGACCTAAATCATCTTGTGGGACGCAAGATAAAATGCCAAAATGGTCTTACTATGTATTTCATCCCAAGATTTCTAGACAAACATCCTATCTACCCTAACAAGGATCTGAACTTTAATAGTATGCTCGTTCGTCAAATGTTTATGCTTCACAATACTCTTGGTGAAGCCTATCCCACTAACTGCACTGTAGGGTACGGCTCCGAAGGCTACTGAGTGGATTATGGACAGTGGATGCACTAGCCACATGACTGGTGATCGAAGTCTTCTTATGGATTCAACCCTACGACCATCTGACAAAAGTCACATCACATTTGCTAACATTGGTAAAAGCAAGGTATTGGGCTTAGGTAGAGTTGCAATCTCAAAGGATCAGCACATGGATAAAGTGATGCTTGTTGAATCCCTTGGTTTCAACTTAATGTCTGTCTCAATGCTTTGTGATCTAAATATGATTGTGATATTTGGAAAATATCGTTGCCTTGTGCTTATGGAATCTGACAAATCTCTAGTCTTCGAAGGGTGTCAAAAAGACGATCTGTATATGGTAGATTTCTCCGCAGGACCACAACTTGTCGTATGTCTTCTAGCAAAAGCTTCAGAGTGCTGGCTTTAGCATCGGAGGCTAGGACATGCGGGCATGAGGAACTTGCACACTCTCGCGAAGAAGAAGCATGTCATTGGTATCGAGGGCGTCAAGTTCAAGAAGGATCATCTATGTGGTGCCTGTGAAGCCGGAAAGATGACCAGGGCCAAGCATCCCTAGAAGACAATCATGACAACAACACGTCCCTTCGAACTGCTTCACATGGACTTATTTGGCCCTACTCACTACTCTACCCTTAGTACCACTGCATGCCTCTATGGTTTCGTCATTGTTGATGATTACTCAAGATGTACATGGGTGCACATAATTCTCTACAAGATTGAAGTGCCGGATGTCTTCATACGATTCGCTAATCGTGCCATGACCAACTATGGCATCAAGATGAAGCACATCAAAAGTGACAATAGCACAGAATTCAAGAACACCGATCTCGACACTTATCTTGATACATTCGGCATCACACATGAGTTCTCTGCTCCATACACACCTCAGCAAAATGGCATCGTGGAGCGCAAGAACAAAACCCTCATTGAGATGGCACGGACGATGCTTGATGAGCACAATACTCCAAGGAAATTATGGCCTGAAGCCATTGATATAGCATGTCACATCATCAACCGTGTTTATCTTCACAAGTTCCTAAAGAATACATCATATGAGCTCCTGACTGGTAAGAAGCCAAATGTCAGCTATTTCAGAGTCGTTGGTGCTAGGTGCTGGATCAAGGATCCGCATGACGCTTCAAAATTCGCACTGAAAGCACATGAAGGTTTTATGCTTGGCTACAGAAAGGATTCACACTCCTATAGAGTCTTCAACCTCTTTCACTACAAAGTGGTTGAAACTATGGATGTGCGGTTCGATGAGACTAACGGCTTGCAAAGAGAGCACCTGCCAAATGTGCTAGATGAAGCTACACCAAGTGAAACTATCAAGCTTATGGGTACTGGAGAAATCATACCTTCAGAGGAACATGCTGAAGAGGAAATCATCATTTTTGCACCTAATCAGCATGAAGACACTGCTCAGCCTGAAGCCAATGCTGAAGATGAAGATAATGATCAGCAAGGGCAAAATCTTCGTCCAGTTCATCCTCGCGTTGCAAATGAAGTCCAGATTGAGAACATAATTGATAGCATTAATGCACCTGGTCCACTCACTCGTTCAAGAGCAACACAGCTAGCAAATTTCTGTGGGCACTTTGCATTTGTCTCTATATCTGAACCCAAGAAAGTTGATGAAGCCTTCATGGAACCTGAATGGATTCAAGCTATGCAAGAAAAGCTTCAACAGTTTGAGCTGAACAATGTATGGGAGCTAGTAAAGTGTCTTGATCCTTGCAAGCACAATATCATCGACACCAAATGGATCTATTGCAACAAACAAGATGAGCATGGTCAAGTTGTCAGAAACAAGGCTCGTCTCGTTTCTCAAGGCTACACACAAGTTGAAGGGATTGACTTCGATGAAACTTTTGCTCCCGTGGCTAGGCTTGAAGCCATTTGCATACTGCTAGCCTATGCCAACCACAACAACATTCTTCTGTACCAAATGGATTTAAAGACTCAACAGCAAAATCGAAGAAGAAGTGTATGTTGCACAACCACCTGGCTTTGAAGACCCAAAGCGTCCTGATATGGTATACAATCTCAACAAGGCACTGTATGGCCTCAAGCAAGCCCCTCGCGCTTGGTATGAAACACTCAAAGACTTCCTAAAGAGCAAAGGATTCAAACCTGGTTCCCTAGATCCCACTCTCTTCATGAAGACATATGATGGTGAACTGTTTGTATGCCAAATCTATGTGGATGACATTATATTCGGCTGCACTGACAAGAGATACAGTGATGAATTTGGGCATATGATGCAAGAGCAATATCAGATGTCCATGATGGGTGAGCTAAAATTCTTCCTTGGTCTTCAAATCCGTCAGCAAATAAATGGCATCTTCATATCACAAGAAAAATACCTCAAAGATTGCCTGAAGAAGTTTGGAATGCAAGACTGCAAAGGGTACACTATGCCAATGCCAACCAAAGGCCAATTGGGCCCCGACGACAATGGTAAAGAGTTCAATCAAAAGGTATACCGCTCCATGATTGGTTCTTTACTCTACTTATGTGCATCTAGGCCTGATATAATGCTTAGCGTTTGCATGTGTGCCTCATTACAAGCGGCACCAAAGGAATCGCCATCACCTAGCTGTGAAGCGAATTCTTCGATATTTGGCTTACACCCCAACACTAGGATTATGGTATCCAAAGGGCTCAGAGTTTGATCTAGTTGGTGACAAGGTTGATCGCAAGTCCACTTCAGGCACATGTCACTTTGTTGGACGATCTCTTGTATGTTGGTCTTCAAAGAAGCAGAACAGTGTATCACTTTCCACTGCTGAATCCGAATACATTGCTGCTGGATCTTGCTGCACTTAGCTTCTATGGATGTAGCAAACTCTCAAGTACTATGTCATCCACCTGAAGCATGTGCCACTCTATTGTGATAATGAAAGCGCCATCAAGATTGCCAACAACCCAGTTCAACACTCGAAGACAAAGCACATTCAGATCCGTCATCACTTTCTCAGAGATCATGTCATGAAGGAAGACATTGATATCATTCACGTCAACACTGAAGAGTAATTGGCAGATATCTTCACAAAGCCCTTGGATGAGAAAAGGTTTTGCAAGCTACGGTGTGAGCTAAATATCTTAGAATTCTCGAATGTCCTATGAATTGACACACATCCTAAAGCTTATGCATGTTGATGACTTAGATGTGAAACACACAAACTAAAGTATATCTTCAATCAATGAAGACTTACCCTCTAAGTGTGAATACATTAACACGGAATTTCACTTCGGAGCACCACGATAATTGTGCGTCGTGTCTGGGTCTAATACTTCCCATAGGTAACGCCACCACCAAACTTTCTCGAAGATTTTCATTTGGCGTCATGATTGCATTATCTTCGTATTTGGTTTGTCTTCAACATTGATTTGACTCCAAGGTTTATCTTCGCAATGTTGATTTGGTATTTACTGAAATTTCTATATATAAATATGTGTTCTGTCCTCTACAACATTCACTTATAGCTATGTCTTCAAACATGCCATTTTCTGAACTAAGTGAATTTGATCGCACCCTAACCCCTTCTGTGCTTCTTCCTGAAACTCTGTCTATCTAGTCATATGCATTCTGTTAAAACGTGTCAAATGTCTTCACTGCGTCCTCGTCAGCTGAAGATACAAAGACACACATTTAAATCTGCTTTTAATGCTATATCTCTTTTGCCTGAATACCGGAGAAGCATGAACGACCACCCGACAAACCAGGCGCGTGTGGGAACGTGGAACAACTCTCAATAAGTTGCATGTATGCCACGTGTCCATCAGATGTGAACCGCCAGGGGCACCTACGTAATTATGCTACGCATCCCTTCTCCTTATAAATACACACCCGCGCAGTCATTATCTCCTCTTCCACCTCGCCATCTCGCTCAAACCCTAGCGCCTCTGCTAGCTCGCATCAACGTTGGAGACGAAGCGCTTAGCTGCCGCGACCTCTTCGACGCCGTCCCCACGCCGGCCAAGGACCTCGTCTTCTCCGTCGCCACCGTAGGTGTCTTCCGCCGCCAAGTTAGGGCGCATGAGATTGGACTGCTCGGCATCCGTTCTGCCTCGTCTAGCAGTTCTTCTGTGGTAAATAAATCTCACTTTTTACAGCCTTTTGATCTGTCAAATCCTTCCACTTCAACCAAAAGTGGTTTCTACACTTTCAAATCTAGATCTTTCTCTTTCTGAATCTCATATCCTGCAAAGTATGTTCACTTATGCTTCATAACTAGTTAGATTCCTCACTTGTACTTATTCATGGATTCGTACAAATCTGGAACCAACTCACTTCAAATAAGTGAATGTCTTCGCACTATGAGGTCAATGTCTTCAAACAGATTTATCTTCAAAATCTTCTGAGAATGCATATGACCTCTTCCCCTTCCCTCGCATCTCTAATGATGTCACAAGTACATGTCCGTGGGAGAATCCCTTGGTTCTCATAGTCTGCATTCATTTGCAGAATACTTGCAGCGTCACATTGAACCTCCTGAAGCATGTTCTTGTTTGAAAAGTCGTCAGAAGCCTTTTCACTATTTTGAAGCCTCTTTGTCTGAATATTATGGCTTCTGAAAAATCAGCAAGGAAAAGTGGCACACAACGTCGTGGCAATACTGCTCTGGATCTGCCTCAGGATCTCTATGAACTTTATAAGTTTGATCCTGAGGAGAACTACAATCAGCGCAAGACCCGAATCCATTGGATCAGAAGATATTGGGCAAAAAATGGTTCAAGTATAACTTCGTTATTCCTGAATATGCTGAGAAGAACGCTATCAAGCGCCCATGGGGCGATATTCTTTACAAGAATTTACCACCCAAGACGAAGTCTGAAACTATTGCCCAAGGCTTCTACCCATGCATGGTTCGAGGACCTCAGCCAGAGAATGCCGACCCATCATCTCTTATGTGGTGTCGTGACGACAATCTCTTCAAGTGCAACTTTCAGTTCACAAAGGATTCGGCTGCCAAGAACAAAAAGGCATTCAGACTTGACTTCAACCCTGGCCCATCTGCTCCAAGGTCTGATGGCACACGTGACGCCAATCCCAATGTCATCGGCCCCTTCAATAGCTTCGATGGGATCCTCTCCCATATTGCTGCTCAAAGGGCCATGGTGGAACAATCTGTTGATGATGCAGACTCTGAAGATGCACCTGCACCATCGAAGCAGAAGAAGAAGTCAAAAGCTTCAAAGCCCTCTGTTGCACCAAAAGCTTCGACTGTGAAGCATTTGAAGGATGCACCTCCTGCACCAAGTGTGCAGTCTGAAGACTTATCTCGTATCTCCAAGAAGACCAAGAAGCCCAAGAAGATTTCAGGGCAAAACCTGACTCCTGCTGCCGTTCTGTGCAATGAGGAAAACACCATTGATCTGTCCAGTGATGAATATCTTGGTGATGAAGCTCTAGAGATGTTGATCAAGAGCAAGCAAGAGGCAGAGATCTTTCAAGATCTGCCTCCCTTTGATGTTGACATTCTAAACAACTTCATTGATGAATGGTTTGAGGACCAAGCATCAACATTGATGATCTGTAGCTGCCAGTGGAGATCGGCGTCACATTTCACGGAGCCATTGCAAATGAACTTGCTCTGGCTCAGAAAATCATCGAGCTCAAGAACAAGATTGATTATGAGAAGGCACATTTCAAGAAGCACGTTGAAAAGCTCAGTGTTGCTGATGTGCAAATTTTCAAGAAGATGATGAATGACCTCAAGGCCGAGTTCAACAAGAAGCGTGAAGAAGCCAAAGTTTCACGCGCGCGCATGAAGTAGTACGTGCAGAAGTGTGTGCAAGCGCATAATGAAGCTGAGAAGAGAAAGGCTCTTGGGCGTCCTGGCATCGACCCCAAGATGGCTGCCAAGAAAACCAAGAAGCTCAATAGCAGGAATGACCAAGCATAGTCTTCCCTGCCAGCATGACTGGCTCGAAGCCAATGGTCCCCTCAGCAGCTTCCGAGCAGAAGAAGACAAGGCAAGCTGAAGCCGAAGCCAGAAAGAGGAAGCTCAAAGATACGTCTCATCATGCTCCCTCCAAGAAGATATTGAAGACAAAGGCTTCAAAGTCTTCAAAGAAATAGAATGCCTCTGCCGCAGAGCCCCTCAATGTTGAACCAATCTCTGTTGCACTCCCTGCCTCTACCAACCAAGAGCGTCGTCTAGTGATTCATGAGCCTGCTTCCACAGAGGCTCCAGAAAGCAAAGAGATTCCAGTTGTTGACCTCAACTCAGCTGAAGACATTGGTCATGAAGACAATGTGAATGATGACGAAGTCCTTCCTCGGCTTGAACCCAAGTCGGTATCATCACCTGCTCTCACGAGCAGTGAACTTATTAGCATTGGTCGTCCATTGACGCCAGTTGCTCAAGATGACTCGTGGGTTGAGAAACAACAACAAGACACCCCTGTGCAAGACGAGAGACCCCACGTACTCCACGTCCTCAAGTCACCACTCCGGTGCTTGACGATGGCAATTACATGGAACAGACCACTCCCTCTCCAGAGGCGTCGCCAGCTTTTCGCAGGCTTCTCAAAGGCCTTAGGCCACAGATCTCCATGAAAAGCATTCCAGAAGAGGATGTGCAGCACACCAGCTCAGTAGCACGTCAAGTGTTTCCTGAAGCCACCCCTTCTGCGTCTGCCTCTGAGTCTGAAGCCAAAGCTGCTGAAGACATTCCGGTCGCATCAGCCGAAGAAGAAGAAAAATAAGATGAAAGAGAAGCCACACCCCCTGCTAGTGATCCAGTCATTCAAGAAGAGAATGTGATCGTGCCCGACCCTCCAGTTGTTGAACAGATGGAGGTTGAAAACAATGAGGCTGCCACAACCAACAAAACTGAAGCCAATGACACTGTCATGGCTGAAGATAATGTGGAGCCCGAAGCCAATGCTGCACCTGACACCATTGTGCAGCCAATCATCTCTGATGATACTATTACTCCACTAAGGCCTCATACTTTGGAATGCGCATTCAATCATGGTGAGTTGGTAACTATCAAATGGCCTAGCATGGTTCCACCCACTGCTCCTGGGCCGCAATATGATTATCATGTGGAGCAGAGGTCTCAGGTTCAGAAGCCAAAGCCAAGATTGCCAAGGCTTCCAAGTGTTGTAACAACACAGGGCTCGTTTAGTGTGCTCAGCTTTAGAGAGCACAACACTTTCTTTAACAGTGCCAAGAACCCGTACATGAAGCCAAAGATATCCTTTGATAGGTTTTGGAGCCATCAGCAGCGAAGCTACTACTCTTGCATCCTATACAACCAAGACCTTATTTTTCCGCATAAGCGTCTAGATTGTGATGCTATGGCTGGGCTGCCATGCCTCGAAGAGGCCCTTGATTGTTTTCGGGATGTTGGGCTGCTACCATTTGTGACTGACAAGGAGCACTGGAATGACGAACTTCTACTCCAGTTCTATGCAACACTGCACATTCGAGGCAACAACAGGGATCCGAAGACTTGGATCCTTGAGTGGATGATAGGTGACATTCATCACGAAGCCAACGCTCAGGACATCATTGAGTTTACCTCCTTGCCCACTCCAGGTGACTTGTATGAACCTGGTTGTCAGCTTCATCAGAATGAACTGCAAATCATATTCCAGAAGCCAGATGATACGTCTCTAACGTATCTATAATTTTTGATTGATCCATGCTATATTATCTTCAGTTTGGGACATTATTGGGCTTTATTATACAGTTTCATATTATTTTTGGGACTAACCTATTAACCGGAGGCCCAGCCCAGAATTGCTGTTTTTTTGCCTATTTCAGAGTTTCGCAGAAAAAGAATATCAAACGGAGTCCAAACGGAATGAAACCTTCGGGAACGTGATTTTCGGAACGAATGTGATCCAGAGGACTTGGACCCTACGTCAAGAAAGCTACCAGGAAGCCACGAGGTAGGGGGCGCGCCTACCCCCCTGGGCGTGCCCTCCACCCTCGTGGGCCCCATGTTGCACCACCGACGTACTCCTTCCTCCTATATATACCTACAGTACCCCCAAACTACCAGATACGGAGCCAAAAACCTAATTCCACCGCCGCAACCTTATGTACCCGTGAGATCCCATCTTGGGGCCTGTTCCGGAGCTCCGCCGGAGGGGGCATCGATCATGGAGGGCTTCTACATCAACACTATAGCCTTTCCTATGAAGTGTGAGTAGTTTACCTCAGACCTTCGGGTCCATAGTTATTAGCTAGATGGCTTCTTCTCTCTTTTCGGATCTCAATACAATGTTCTCCCATCTCTTGTGGAGATCTATTCGATATAATCTTCTTTTGCGGTGTGTTTGTTGAGACCGATGAATTGTGGGTTTATGATCAAGTTTATCTATGAACAATATTTGAATCTTCTGAATTCTTTTATGTATGATTGGTTATCTTTGCAAGTCTCTTTGAATTATCAGTTTGGTTTGGCCTACTAGATTGATCTTTCTTGCAATGGGAGAAGTGCTTAGCTTTGGGTTCAATCTTGTGGTGTCCTTTCCCAAAGGATGAGGGGCAGCAAGGCACGTATTGTATTGTTGCCATTGAGGATAACAAGATGGGGTTTATATCATATTGCATGAGTTTATCCCTCTACATCATGTCATCTTGCTTAAAGCGTTACTCTGTTCTTATGAACTTAATACTCTAGATGCATGCTGGATAGCGGTCGATGTGTGGAGTAATAGTAGTAGATGCAGGCAGGAGTCGGTCTATTTGTTTCGGACGTGATGCCTATATACATGATCGTACCTAGATATTCTCATAACTATGCTCAATTTTGTCAATTGCTCAACAGTAATTTGTTCACCCACCGTAAAAGCTTATGCTCTCGAGAGAAGCCACTAGTGAAACCTATGGCCCCCGGGTCTATTTTCCATCATATTAATCTTCCAACACTTAGCTATTTCCGTTGTATTTTATTTTGCTTTTATTTTACTTTGCATCTTTATCATAAAAATACCAAAAATATTGTCTTATCATATCTATAAGATCTCACTCTCGTAAGTGACCATGTAGGGACTGACAACCCCTTATCGCGTTGGTTGCGAGGATTTATTTGTTTATGTAGGTGCTAGGGACTCGTGTGTAGCCTCCTACTAGATTGATACCTTGGTTCTCAAAAACTGAGGGAAATACTTACGCTACTTTGCTGCATCACCCTTTCCTCTTCAAGGGAAAACCAACGCAGTGCTCAAGAGGTAGCAGAAGGATTTCTGGCGCCGTTGCCGGGGAGGTCTACGCAAAAGTCAACATACCAAGTACCCATCACAAACCCTTATCTCCCGCATTACATTATTCGCCATTTGCCTCTCATTTTCCTCTCCCACACTTCACCCTTGTTGTTTTATTCGCCCTCTCTTTTCCGTTCGTCTTCTTCTTTCCCTTTTTGCCCCTCGCTCTTTCTGCCGTTATGTCTAAAATTGAGGAAATTATTGTCAATATGGACAATAATAATATCATGGAAAATTCTGATGCTCCTGCTGAAGAACCCCCTACCTTGCATACAAAAAAAATTTGAATTGGTAGTGGTAATATTATTGGGAAAGGGGTTATTCAAGATTTCTTTACTTGTGTCGGTGCTTCACCTTCTATGGGCAGTTCCATTCTTCATAGAACTAGTAGTCTTGCTGACGCTATTGCCATGCTTATAGTTGAACTTGAAAGGCAATTTATGCACTTGCACCCTTGCATACAAAGGATTTTCCTAGAATTTTCTAATATAGAGCATTCTTCTGTTAAGCGTGCCGCTACTATATTTTTGGCTCATGAGTTCAGATTTATAATAAAAGAGGCCAAGGAAATCTTTGCACATTATAGGGTGGACGCTGGCCGTCCTCCCATAGAGGCTATCCTCTTTGATCAAGAAGAAATAATGCGTTTTCAATCTCTAGACTATGTTGCGTTCAATGAAAACCTTAGAAAAAAGGTTCCTACCAATGTTCTAGTTGATAGAATTTCTGAACTTAATGATGATTTGGGTATTCGAAATAATGAGCTAGGATATTCTCTCGAGTATAGGCTCACAAAGTTCTGTCAAAAGAATGCTTATAATGACGAATTGGTTGTGCAATATGAAGGGCCGAAGGAGGAACCTATACCTCCTAAAATTGATCTTGGGGACTTATGTCCCATTAAATTTCGCCCTTTTGATTACTTTTGCTTGCCTCAAAGGAAACTTGCTGCTGAACGTAGAGAATATGAAATGAGTTTTAATGATCTATCCTGTTACTATGGCAATACCTAGATCTATCCTTGCTATTATGCCTAGCTAGGGGCGTTAAACGATAGCGCTTGTTGGGAGGCAACCCAATTTTATTTTATTTTTTTGCATTTTTATTCTTTTTAGGATTAAATATTTTTTCTAGCCTCTGGTTAGATGTGTTTTTATGTTTTAATTAGTTTTTGTGCCAAGTTTAACCTATAGGATCTTCTTGGATGATAGTTATTTGATCTTGCAGAAAATTCCAGAAACTTTCTGTTCACGAAAATAATTGTTAAAAATCACCAGAACGTGATAAAATATTGATTCCAATTGTTGCTGATCAATAAACAAATTGTCTAGGTCTTAATATTTTGGCTGATTTTTTTGGAGTTCCAGAAGTTTGCGTTAGTTGCAGATTACTACAGACTGTTCTGTTTTTGACAGATTCTGTTTTTCGTGTGTTGTTTGCTTATTTTGATGAATATATGGATAGTAAAATAGTTTATAAACCATAGAGAAGTTGGAATATAGTAGGTTTAACACCAATATAAATAAAGAATGAGTTCATTACAGTACCTTGAAGTGGTCCTTTGTTTTCTTTCGCTAACGGAGCTCACGAGATTTTCTGCTGAGTTTTGTGTTATGAAGTTTTCAAGTTTTGGGTGAAAGATTTGATGGATTATGGAACAAGGAGTGTCAAGAGCCTAAACTTGGGGATGCCCATGGCACCCCCAAGATAATATAAGGACACTTAAAAGCCAAAGCTTGGGGATGCCCCGGAAGGCCTCCCCTCTTTCGTCTACTTCCATCGGTAACTTTACTTGGAGCTATATTTTTATGCACCACATGATATGTGTTTTGCTTGAAGCGTCTTGTATGATTTGAGTCTTTGCTTTTTAGTTTACCACAATCATCCTTGCTGTACACACTTTTTGAGAGAGACACGCGTGATTCGGAAATTATTAGAATACTCTATGTGCTTCACTTATATCTTTTGAGTTATATAGTTTTTGCTCTAGTGCTTCACTTATATCTCTTAGAGCATGGTGGTGATTTTGTTTTATAGAAACTATTGTTCTTTCATGCTTCACTTAGATTATTTTGAGAGTCCTACAAAACAGCATGGTAGTTTGCTTTAAGAATAATAGGCTTACAAGATTAGTAAAAGAAAAATTCTTATGAGTGTGTTGAATACTATGAGAAGTTTGATGCTTGATAATTGTTTTGAGATATGAAGATGGTGATATTAGAGTCATGCTAGTTGAGTAGTTTTGAATTTGAGAAAAACTTGTGTTAAAGTTTGTGGTTCCCGTAGCATGCACGTATGGTGAACCGTTATGTGATGAAGTCGGAGCATGATTTATTTATTGATTGTCTTCCTTATGAGTGGCGGTCGGGGATGAGCGATGGTCTTTTCCTACCAATCTATCCCCCTAGGAGCATGCACGTAATACTTTGCTTTGATAACTTGTAGATTTTTGCAATAAGTATATGAGTTCTTTATGACTAATGTTGAGTCCATGGATCATACGCACCCTTCTTCCTTCCACCATTGCTAGTCTCTCTAATACCGCGCACTTCTCGCCGGTATCATACACCCACCATATACCTTCCTCAAAACAGCCACCATACCTACCTATCATGGCATTTCCATAGCCATTCCAAGATATATTGCCATGCAACATACCACCGTTTCATTTATTATGACACGCTCCATCATTGTCATATTACTTTTCATGATCATGTAGTTGACATTGTATTTGTGGCAAAGCCACCGTTCATAATTCTTTCATACATGTCACTCTTGATTCATTGCATATCCCGCACATCACGGAGGCATTCATATAGAGTCATATTTTGTTCTAAGTATCGAGTTGTAATTGTTGAGTTGTAAGAAAATAAAAGTGTGATGATCATCATTTTTAGAGCATTGTCCCAAGTGAGGAAAGGATGATGGAGACTATGATTCCCCCACAAGTCGGGATGAGACTCCGGACGAAAAAAATAAAAAAAAGGGAAAATAAAGAGGCCATAAAAAAGAGAAAAAAAGGCCCAAATAAAAAAATGAGAGAAAAAGAGATAAGGGACAATGTTACTATCCTTTTACCACACTTGTGCTTCAAAGTAGCACCATGATCTTCATGATAGAGAGTCTCCTATGATATCACTTTCATATACTAGTGGGAATTTTTCATTATAGAACTTGGCTTGTATATTCCAATGATGGGCTTCCTCAAAATGCCCTAGGTCTTCATGAGCAAGCGAGTTGGATGCACACCCACTTTGTTTCTTTTGTTGAGCTTTCATATACTTATAGCCCTAGTGCATCCTTTGCATGGCAATCCCTACTCACTCACATTGATATCTATTGATGGGCATCTCCATAGCCCGTTGATACGCCTAGTTGATGTGAGACTATCTTCTCCTTTTTGTCTTCTCCACAACCACCATTCTATTCCGCATATAGTGCTATGTCCATGGCTCACGCTCATGTATTGCGTGAAGATTGAAAAAGTTTGAGAATGTCAAAAGTATGAAACAATTGCTTGGCTTGTCATCAGGGTTGTGCATGATTTAAATATTTTGTGTGGTGAAGATAGAGCATAGCCAGACTATATGATTTTGTAGGGATAACTTTCTTTGGCCATGTTATTTTGATAAGACATAATTGCTTAGTTAGTATGCTTGAAGTATTACTATTTTTATGTCAATATTAAACTTTTGTCTTGAATCTTTCGGATCTGAATATTCATACCACAATTAAGAGGAATTACATTGAAATTATGCCAAGTAGCATTCCGCATCAAAAATTCTGTTTTTATCATTTACCTACTCGAGGACGAGCAGGAATTAAGCTTGGGGATGCTTGATAAGTCTCCAACGTATCTATAATTTTTGATTGCTCCATGCTATATTATCTTCTATTTTGGACATTATTGGGCTTTAGTATACACTTTTATATTATTTTTGGGACTAACCAATTAATCGGAAGCCTAGCCCAGAATTGATGTTTTTTGCCTATTTCAGAGTTTCGCAGAAAAAGAATATCAAACGGAGTCCAAACGGAATGAAACCTTCGGGAACATGATTTTCGGAACGAACATGGTCCAGAGGACTTGGACCCTACGTCAAGAAAGCTACCAAGAAGCCACGAGGTAGGGGCGCCTACCCCCCTGGCGCGCCCTCCACCTCGTGGGCCCCACGCTGCTCCACCGACGCACTCCTTCCTCCTATATATACCTCGCACCCCAAACTACCAGACACGGAGCCAAAACCTAATTCCACCGCCGCAACCTTTTGTACCCGTGAGATCCCATCTTGGGGCCTGTTCCGGAGCTCCGCCGGAGGGGGCATCGATCACGGAGGGCTTCTACATCAACACTATAGCCTCTCCGATGAAGTGTGAGTAGTTTACCTCAGACCTTCAGGTCCATTGTTATTAGCTAGATGGCTTCTTCTCTCTTTTCGGATCTCAATACAATGTTCTCCCCCTCTCTTGTGGCGATCTATTCGATGTAATCTTCTTTTGCGGTGTGTTTGTTGAGACCGATGAATTGTGGGTTTATGATCAAGTTTATCTATGAACAATATATGAATCTTCTGAATTCTTTTATGTATGATTGGTTATATTTGCAAGTCTCTTCGAATTATCAGTTTAGTTTGGCCTACTAGATTGATCTTTCTTGTAATGGGAGAAGTGCTTAGCTTTGGGTTCAATCTTGCGTGTCCTTTCCCAAAGTGATGAGGGGCAGCAAGGCACGTATTGTATTGTTGCCATCGAGGATAACAAGATGGGGTTTATATCATATTGCATGAGTTTATCCCTCTACAGCATGTCATCTTGCTTAAAGCGTTAGTCTGTTCTTATGAACATAATACTCTAGATGCATGCTGGATAGCGGTCGATGTGTGGAGTAATAGTAGTAGATGTAGGCAGGAGTCAGTCTACTTGTTTCGGACGTGATGCCTATATACATGATCATACCTAGATATTCTCATAACTATGCTCAATTCTATCAATTGATCAACAGTAATTTGTTCACCCACCGTAAAAACTTATGCTCTCGAGAAAATCCACTAGTGAAACCTATGGCCCGCGGGTCTATTTTCCATCATATTAATCTTCTAACACTTAGCTATTTCCATTGCCTTTTATTTTGCTTTTATTTTACTTTGCATCTTTATTGTAAAAATACCAAAAATATTATCTTATCATATCTATAAAATCTCACTCTCGTAAGTGACCGTGTAGGGACTGACAACCCCTTATCGCGTTGGTTGCTAGGATTTATTTGTTTGTGTAGGTGCGAGGGACTCGTGTGTAGACTCCTACTGGATTGATACCTTGGTTCTCAAAAACTGAGGGAAATACTTACGCTACTTTGCTGCATCACCCTTTCCTCTTCAAGGGAAAACCAACGCAGTGCTCAAGAGGTAGCACCAGAGCCAAACATGAGCCAAATGCTCAGCATGATGAAGTCATTGCCCCAAGACGCCAAATACCCCAAGGAATTCTTTGTTAAGGACCTTGAGTACTTGCCACGTACAGTTTATCATATTCTGAGGCGTACTCACTGGCCAATCAAAGGAAACTCTTCTGAAGCTAAACTCGAAGGCGCCATGAAGACATTGGTTTTCTATATCATCAATGGCATCAGATTCAACACTCAGGATTTCTTCATCCGACGACTTGTCGCTTACGGATTGATCTTTTTGGCTTGAAATTTTATGCTCCATGGGTGATGCGCTTGATCAAGCTTCATTCAACCATCGACTATCAACCTTCAGCGTGCAACCATATTGTATTTCTACCTGATGTTGATATGTCCTTTGAAGCCATCTACCCCGAGCCAGCAAAGAAGCCACTCCACCTTCAGAATGCAGAATTCCAAAGCTTGACGCAGCCTATTGAAGGGATTCATGTGCCAAATGCAGCAACTCCTGCCTATCCTCTGGCTGGCAACTTGCGTCTGCCACACCGTGCTAATACTAAAGCCACTGCCAGCACCATTGCTAAAAGGCCTCAAAAGCGTTCTCGCGTCCTCAACGACCGTGAGCTTCTGGTGTCTTTGCATCAAAAGCAGGATAGGCATCATGACTGGTTGAAGCGTCAGATGCAGAGTCTCTTGGTGGATGTTAATCGTATTCGCAACTTGGCCACCAAGAAATCTTTCGTTGCTCATGAAGCATGTCGGCGGTTGTTGGGGATATTACTACTGGGCGTAAACCGGCCTATCTGGGCCGGGTTAACTTCATCAATAGTTCAACGAAGTAAAAGCCCAAGCATGAAAGTAAGGGCCCCAGGCCTGTAGTCGGTTTAGAACCTGTAGCCGTAAACCGGCCTGGTATGTAAACTTGTATTGTAAGTTAGGAATAGAGAGAGACCAACCCGGATACGAGTATGAACCGGAGATTGGGACTCTCTGAACCGACGGGCGTCACCCGTGTATATAAGGGGACGACCCGGGGCGGTTCAAGGACAGAGAACAACAACTCGAATCCTAGGCGAAGCTTATTTGCTCCCTAGTTATCGAGACCACATCAATCCCATCACAACTAGACGTAGGCTTTACCTTCATTGAAGGGGCCGAACTAGTATAACTCTTGTGTCCTTGCGTCCGCTTTAACCCCTTCAAGTTAACCCGTAGTGATGGCTCCACGACTAAGTCCTTTCATGAGGACATCTGCCGTGACAAAACCACGACAGTTGGCGCCCACCGTGGGGCTATCGCACGATGGTTTGATGATCTTGGAGGGCAAGTTCGAAGGACTCGAAGGCTATGCTGTGGGCCGGATGACCAAGAGTCGTTGGGGCAAGCTCTACATCGACGATGCAGGCAGGGGCCCCGAGGCCGGCTCGATTGAGTACGGGTACCGGGTCCCCTTTGGTGGCATACACGTTTTCATCGGCAAGATTGGTGAACCAGGGCCTGAGCCGGACATCTGCACCGACCTCGTCGAGACGGCTCAACGTACGAGATCTGCCCAGGTTAAACCGGTCGTGAAGCGTGCCTTTGTGGGAGTCATCCACAGAGGAAGTTATGAGGACGGATCAGAGTCTGGTGGCGAGACCGTCGTCTACTCTGACGACGAGTCGTCAACCAAGAAATCAATCTCTATATCAGCTACAAGATGGCGGATTGAGGGCTGTTCGATGGTGACGATTTTCGACCCTCCGATCTGCCCAACCGGTTGGAATATCCATGGCGGTACACAAGCAGTGCTTCACTCTTCGACCGCTGCGGCAATGATTGCCGGTTCAACAGCGGCGACGGCTGCCGGGCAGAGGCCCCGTCGCCCGCCGCTCAAGTTTTATCGATATGTTCGATCGTTGGCTGCGCCATGGCGAGGTTAACCGGAGGATCAAGACGCCATAACGCGGAGATTGCGAAGGTGAAGGAACAAATCACTCAAGCTAAAGCGGATCTAGCAGCTGCGACGCCAGATGACGGCGAGCGGCCGCTTTGGATGCGCAGCTTATAGGCTCATGTTGGATCAGAATGCGTCACATGAAGTCATGAAGAGGAAATACAGATCCCGTTTGCCTTCAGTTTTCGAAGGAAGAGACCTCTTCAACACCCCCGGAGCGGGAACCAGTAATCCGCCGGTGGTAAACCGGGCAGAAGCACCTGGGACGGGCGCGCCGGTCCAGCCCCGCTTAATAGATCTACCTCGCCATAACGCCAGTGCGCCTCAGGCTGTGCAAACACCTCCGGGTCACTACTCCAACTCGATGGATAACCTTGTTGCAGCTGCGGCACGGCTGGAGGCTATTCCGATTGAAGGTGATTCACCACAGGCGATAGAGACACGCCAGGTCAAGGAGCTGGACAGCTTTGGTTCAACAGGAAGCGTATTCGTACAGCCGCGACCGGATCCACTCTACCCCCCGCCCAAGCCGGAGCTATAGCAGACACGTGGATGAACCGGCCGTATCAAGTAATGCACGGCGTGGTGCGCCCCGTGGCAACAACCCGGCAGGCGGTGTCGATAACGCCCAGGAGGTGGTGGACCGGGCCCGAGCGCGCAGGGAGGCCGAGTTAGCAGCGCAGCATCAGGCATATCAGCTTACGCCGGTTTGTCCGACCATCTCGGTCGAGCCTGGGGTGGCCTCTAGCTATTTGGGGGTGCCTTGCCTCATCCCCGCTTTACGCAATGTGTGCTTGCCCAAAGACTTCAAGGGTCCGCGCAAGGCGCCAAATTACACTGCCGATTTAGCTCCAGAAGCATGGATAGAAAGCTATGAGATGGCCATGGAGATGCTGGATGTGGATGAGGCAGCGTGTGCAAAGTACTTCACCATGATGCTCGAAGGCATGGCCCGTACTTGGTTGAAGAGCTTGCCACCCAATTCTATCAATTCATGGGCCCGCCAGTGGACCGGTTTATCCAGAATTTCAAAGATACTGTAAGCAGCCCATGTCCGTAGTGGACTTGGCGGCTTGTGTCGAGGAAGGGAGTCAACAATCCATTGGAGTGCCAAGCGTTTGAAATCTTGCACTCGTCGAGACGGATCAACGCTGACTCTGCGATCTTAACCCTGGAGGGCAATTGCCGGTTTAAGCCTTTAAAGTTAAAGTTGGGGCGCATGAAGCGATTTTGTAATGACATGGGCACTCTCATGGGCGCTTTAGTGAAGTATGCTGATTCTGATAGTACCAAGGATCCCGAGTCTGACAATGACGAGACAAGGAAGGGAAGGAAGAACAGCAACTCCAAGGGCCAGCAACATCACTCGGCAGGTAATGGTGGCGGAGGCAAGCGTAAAGCAAATGGCAACATGGACTTCGTAGCTAACACCAACGCGCAGGACAAGGGCCAGCGGCGCAAGGGTAAACAGACGAATCGAAGTGGAGCGCCTAATCCCAATCCGAACCGCTTGAACTATCTATTGAATCAACCCTGTCCGAAGCATGGGACGAAGGAGACGCCGGCAAACCACCTCTGGAAGGATTGCTACATTATGTAGGAGTTCAAGAGTTCTAATGCTTTCCGGTATGATCATGGTTCTGGCGGCGGTTCAGGATCCGGGCCGGGTTACGGTGGAGGAAATTCCGGTTCAGGATTTAATGGTAATCCGGGCGGACAGAACAACCAGAACAATCAGAATAGCCAAGGTGGTTACAACCAGCAGCAGCAACAGTCGGGTTATCAGAGCAACCCAAAACAGTTGAATAGTGGGCAGTACCATGTCTTCACCACCAGCTTAGACAAGCGAGACCGGAAGCTTCAGAAGCGGGCAGTCAACGTTGTTGAACCGGCCGTGCCCCATTACTTACGTTGGTCGGAGCAGCCCATTATATGGAGTAGAGAGGATCATCCTCCCCAGCTCGACAATCTGGGTCAGCTAGCCCTGGTGGTGGCACCTCAGGTGGGAGGTTATAGGTTCACCAAGGTACTCATAGATGGAGGGAGAAGCATTAACATCCTGTACTATGAGACCTTCCGCCGTATGGGGCTAACGGATAAACATCTCAAACCGTCCAATACAGTGTTCCATGGTGTGGTACCTGGCAAGTCAGCATATCCTGTTGGTAAAATAGCTCTGGAAGTGGCCTTTGGTGATGAATATGACTCCAGATCGGAAACATTGACGTTTGAAGTGGTAAAAATCCAAAGTCCATATCATGCCCTGTTCGGGCGGCCGGCTTATGCCAAGATCATGGCACGGCCTTGTTATATCTATTTGCAGCTCAAGATGCCGGGTCACAAGGGGACAATAACGGTTCATGGGAGCCGCAAGATCGCTTTGGAATGTGAGGAAGGTGATGCGGCTTACGCAGAGTCGGTTTGTGCCACCGAGGAGCTGAAGTAATAAGGACAATGTTGATCCGGCGGACATGACTCCATTGAAGAAGCCAACTACAGAGCATGATCCGGCAATGAAATTCAAATCGGCAGTTGAGACTAAGCTTGTTGACTTCATGCCTGGCGATTCGTCCAAGCAGTTCAGCATCAGTGCCAACTTGGATCCGAAATAGGAAAGCACGCTCATCGAGTTCATCCGTGAGAATCGGGACATTTTGCATGGAAGCCTTCGACATGCCGGTGTACCGAGGCAACTCGCTGAGCACACTCTTAATGTTGATCCCAAGTACAAACCGGTGAAGCAGTTTCTCCGCGGTTTAACGAAGAAAGGCGCAAGGCCATTGGAGAGGAGGTGGCGGGCTCTTAGCAGCTGGTTTTATCGTTGAAGTCTTCCATCCAGAGTGGCTTGCTAATCCGGTGCTGGTTCTAAAGAAAAACGGCACTTGGCGCATGTGTGTGGATTACACAGGTCTTAACAAGGCTTGTCCAGCAGATCCTTTTGCCCTCCCCCGCATTGACCAGATTATTGATGCTACTGCGGGTTGTGAGCGCTTGAGTTTTTTGGATGCGTATTCTGGGTATCATCAGATCAAGATGGCAGTTAAGGACTAGGATAAAACAGCGTTTATCACTCCCTTTGGAGCCTTCTGCTATGTATCTATGCCTTTTGGGCTCAAGAGCGCCCAAGCAACTTATCAACGTTGTGTACAGAATTGCCTGCATAAATAGATCGGCCGTAATGTGCACGCCTATGTCGATGATATTGTGGTCAAGTCAAGGGAGAAGGAGACACTGATTGACGATTTGAAGGAAACCTTTGACAACCTGCGGGTTTACAAGATGATCCTCAACCCGGCCAAATGTGTCTTTGGTGTTCCGGCAGGCAAGTTATTGGGTTTTCTCGTGTCCAACAGGGGAATTGAAGCTAATCCGGAGAAGATTACGGCTATTACCTCCCTGTCTAAACTGAAGTGTATTAACGATGTCCAGCGTTTGGCGGGCCGGATTGTCGCGCTGAGCCGGTTTATCAGCCGCCTCGGAGAGAAGGCCATCCCTTTGTACCAAATGCTGAAAAAGACAGATCAATTTGTCTGGAGTCCAGCCGCCGATGAAGCGTTGGAGGACTTAAAGCGGCAATTGGCCAACCCGCCTGTGCTCGCCGCTCCCATTGACAAGGAGCCGCTTCTGCTATATGTTGCTGCTAACGCCAGGGCGGTCAGCGTGGCCATTGTGGTGGAGCGGAAGGAGGCAGAGAAGGAGCATCCGGTTCAGCGTCCGGTTTATTATATCAGCGAGGTACTTATCGAATCTAAGCAAAGGTATCCGCATTGGCAGAAGCTGGTATATGGAGTTTTCATGGCAAGCCGGAAGATGAAGCAGTATTTCCAAGGGCACCCCATCACGGTGGTCAGTTCTGCTCCCTTAGGCGATATCATACAGAACCGGGAAGCGGTGGCCGGATTGCCAAGTGGGCTATAGAGCTTGGGCCGCACGGTTTGAAGTACGTGCCTCGGACGGCGGTGAAGTCTCAAGCACTTGTGGATTTTATTAATGATTGGACGGAGTTGCAAGCACCTGAAGAAAAGCCGGATCACACATATTGGACCATCCATTTTGACGGATCCGAGCAATTGAGGGCTCGGGGTTGAGTCGATTAACTTCCCCACGAGGTGACAAGTTCATTACGTTCTCCGCTTAATGTTCCCTTGTACTAATAATGCAGCTGAGTATGAAGCCTTGCTTCATGGTCTCTGGATGGCTAAGGAGATGAATCTAAGCCGGGTTAAGTGCTTCGGTGACTCGGACCTAGTGGCTCAACAGGTGTCTGGCACTTGGGATTCAAAGGACCCACTCATGGCTGCATATCGTCGTGAGGTGGATATCGTTCCAGGTCATTTCAAGGGCTATCAGGTGGACCAGTGGACCGTCGGAAGAATGAAGCGGCGGATGCTTTAAGCCGGTTGGGCTCTCAACGTAAACCAGTCCCGCCCAATGTTTTTCTGGACGTGCTGCACAACCCGTCGGTGAAGCTCCCTGGTGAAGCGGATTTGGCTATTCCTGATCCGGAGGCTCAATTGGTGGCAGCTCTTCACGCCACTCCGGATTGACGCTTCCTTATCTTGCGTACATGAACCGGGCGAGTTACGGAAGATGAGACGCTGGCCCGGCAGATAGTCCGCGATCTAAGTCTATGACCATTGTTAATGGAGAATTGCATCATTGCAGCGTGTCGTATGCGTTTCAACGCTGTGTGTCCCCGAGGAAGGCTGTGAAATATTGCGTGAGATCCACGAAGGAGATTGTGGTCACCACGCCGTTCAAAATCCTTGGTGTCTAAAGCGTTACGCCACGGTTTCTATTGGTTGACCGCTCATGCCGATGCGGAAGATCCGGTCGACGATGTGATGGTTGCCAAAAGTTTTCCAGACGCGTGCTCATGTACCGCCCAAGAATTGAGGATGATTCCAATTACTTGGCCGCTTGCAACCTGGGGCTGGATATGGTTGGGCCTTTCAAAAGGTCCAAGGACAAGAAGACCCACCCATCGGTGGCGGTCAACAAGTTTACAAAATGGGTAGAGGCGTAACTCATTAGCAAGTGTGACGCGCCACGGCGGTTCAGTTCATCAAAATGTGATTTTCGGTTTGGCTTTCCACACAATCATCACGGATAATGGTACCAATTTGTCCAAAGGTGCCATGAAGGAGTTCTCGCGAACGTGAGCACATCCGGCTTGACGCTTTCTTGAAGAGCTCACCCACAGTCCAATGGTCAAGCGGAAAGGGCTAATCAAGAGATCTTGAGAGGCATCAAGCCCCAGCTTATGGTCCCTTTGCAAAGGACACCGGGTTGTTGGGTAGAAGAGCTACCATTTGTGTTATGGAGTATCAACACTACGCCCAACAGATCCACAGGATACACACCGTTTTTTATGGTCTATGGAGCAGAGGCGGTTCTCCCCAGTGACATCCGTCATGACTCACCTCGTGTGGCAGCTTATGTTGAAGCGGACAACGAGACGGCACGGCAAGACGCTTTGGACCGGTTGGATGAGGAGCGTGATATAGCAGTTGCCCGCTCGGCGATTTACCAACAGGATCTTCGTCGTTACCATAGTCGCCGTGTCAGAACCAGAACTTTTCAAGAAGGAGATTTGGTGCTTTTGCTCATCCAAGACCAGACTTATATGCACAAGTTATCCCCACCTTGGGAGGGACCTTTCGTAGTCAGCAAGAATCTGCACAACGGGTCGTACTATCTGATCGATATTCGAGAGCATAAAGACTCACGCACGTCAGAGGAGGAGACCAATAGGCCATGGAACATAGCTCATCTTCGGCCTTATTATACCTGAGCCATCGGCTCTACTTATGTACATATTATGACAGTTTATATATTATGAATAAAGTAATAAACCGGAGCCTCAGCTAAAGCGGGGTATCTATTCTGTTACATCGTGCGTGGTTACATGGAGTTGTTCTGTCTTAAAGCGGCCTCCGGTTACCCCCTGAGTTTGCTTTCCAAAAGCTTTGTGATATCACTTGGGGGCTTGGTCGTGTCCGAACCAATGCAACACCTTTTGATAGGCGACAGCCACCAGATCACTTGGGGACATGGTCAAGTCTGAACCAGTCACGCCTCTTGATCGGCCTAAGGCCATAGAGTCACTTGGGGGCTTGGTCGAACCCGAACCATTGCCACGCCACTTGATCGGCATAATGCCACGGTTTCAGTTGGGGACCTGGCTGACTTGAACCATGGCTACACCTTATAGGGAGCTTGGTCGTGTCCGACCATGGTAACACCATCTGATCGGCTCAGTAAAGCCTCTTTTTGCAAACGGTTTTACCATTGCCTTTGCTTCCATATTTTTTCATAACTGTTATTTGATTTTGTTACGTTTCTTAAACCGATAACATTTTTAAACCGGTTCAAACTGTCAATTGACAGAATTCGGTCCATTTTTAATCCGGAGATAATTCTTCCGGTTTGAATTTTTTCTGTTAACATCCCATTATGGAGTAACAGGGGGCTTGTCATGACCCGGCACGGTTTACATGGTAAACCGGCATTATAAACACAAGAGTTGTTTTCTCCTTTGACGGTAATGGTTTATACAACCTACGCTTCAATATTGGCTAAGCCAACTTCATGCCTAGCGATGGCAGGTATTTTGAATCACAAATTTTGATTATATACCTCAATATTTCATTTCATATATATATGAAGGTCACAAACCGGCTGGCGGCACAAACCGCCGTGGCAGTTTAAGATTTTGTGACTGCAGGCAATATAAATTGAAGGTTTCGATCATTCAATCAAAGGTGTCAGCACCATTGCACGAAGGCATATTAAAAGCAAAAGTGTTGGCTATCCTATTACAAGGCATTCAGAGGCCCAAAATTTGGAATTGCTTCATAACGGGCAGTTTCTGATGCATCAACCGGCTTGACGGATTAAGCTTCATTGCCGGGTTGACGTGAAGAAGATGGGTCATCTGGCGTCGGTTCAACTTCTTCCTCCTCACCGTCCAATGGCCGGAAGTCATTGGTGGTCCAATCAATCCGGTTAAAGCACGAAGACAGCCTCTTCACTTATAAGCTCAGCGGATCAACGTCAAGGGCATAAGTGTGCTTACGGGTTGGTGGAACAAGGTTCTGCACTTCCGGAATAACAGCTTCAACCCGTCTGTTGTTCGCGTCATAGAAGGAGCGGTGAACCGTCAGGTTGGCCTCTTCTACCGCTTGACTTCGCCAGAGGACGATCTCCTTGTTACCCGCTTGAGAGCATCATTATCAAATGCTTCGCCATTTTCTTGAGCGTTAGAAACCTTTGGCTATGTCGGCCGGATCAAGGTCACTATCCATGCTTTGGCGCGAGTTAGTGCCAATAAGGTGCCAGCCGAACAACGGATCGTTTAATTCTTCTATCTGTCTTTGGTATCATAGATAGCGGTCGAAGTGTCCTTGATCAATGTCGGAGCTGCATTATCGTAAGAAGTGGCGCAAATAACTCGTTGGGTGCCGGTATACAGCTGTTCAATTAGCGTATACGCGGCCTTGAGTTTCTTCCGCATGTCAGAGCCCAGATGAGCAATGCGCCTACCTATACCGGTTTAAGAAAGTTCAGGTTAAACCGGAGGAAATTTCAAAATGGAATATTCATCACAACCCTGGTGAAACATTGCTTACCAAATATTGCAGAGGTAATCGCATTGATTTGGCGCTTTAATCCAGTGAGCTCTTCCGTCACCCGTTTAATAGCTGCTTCAGCATCTTCCGCCCGTTTTAGCAAGCCCGCCTTTTCAGTATCCCAGCTGGCCCGCTCAGACTTAAACCACTCCTTGAGCTGCTCCATGGTAGTCAAGGCGGTTTTCAGCTCATCCTTGGCCTTGGAGGTTTCTGCTTGTTGAGATTCCAGATTTTCTTGCAGATCATTGATTTGTGAGGTTTGTTGGCCTATCTCACTCTGCAACAAAAAGGGAGCATGTTAATATCTTCATTACAAGTCCCAAGCGCATAACCAGTCATACACTTGGCACTTGGGGGCTAATGCATATTTGATCTTCATCTGCCAATAAAATCACAAAGTCCCAAGCTCAGTACAGGTATTCAACTTGGCACTTGGGGGCTAATGGCTATTTGCTCGAACATGTTCTGATGCAGCGATATAAATTACAGTCCCGGTTTAACTATACTAAGTTGAACCGGCCCTTGGGGGCTACATCAGTGAATTCTGAAGCATTGAGTTTTATGTTAAAGTCCCGGGTTAACTATATTAAGTTGAACTGGCCCTTGGGGGCTGCAACAGTGGATTTTGAAAGTATTGAGTTCTATATCAATTCCCGGTTTGAAAGAAGAATACAAACAGGCCCTTGGGGGCTACTATGCAATGAAGGTACAAGAGAAAGGCACAACTGTTTACCTCATAGCGCTCCTTCATAAGATTTACTAAACCGGCTTCAAAATCACGGCTTGTGTAGAGCCGGTTCAGGAAGCCAGAGTGAAGGTCTTGGGCAGAGAAATTATTATAAGCTGACAGATCAGTTTTCTCCTTCCCTTTGCTCATGGCAGTAAATTCTTCCTTGGCACTGTGTTTTGATAGAGCAACCGGATTGCCAGGGGTGGTATATGCGGTGCCCGTAACCACGACATCATCATCTTTGGTCGGGCTGGCCGGATTAGCATTTTCAACTGGGCTTGGCGCTTTCATACCCGGGCTTGGCGGATCAGCACTTGAGTCTCGTTGTTCTGCTGCAGGACTCGGAGGAGCAGGAGGATGTGAAGTCTCAACTTGAACATCCGGTTCAACCTCTGGCGGATTAGCATTGGCATCTTGATTTTCCTCAGCAGAGTTGTCTTTAGCAACTTCGGATTTTCACCATGATGCTCGAGTCTTCTCCGATCAACATCCTGATGGTCGAGGGTCTTGGCCTTTTACTAAGTCGAGCCTTGGTGCTACAACATCAAGGGTTAGAATATGATAAACCGACAAATACAAGGAACAAATTAAGAAGTAATATACTTACCCAGCAGCGACTTTGAGAGGAGGCAGCTGACTGGTTGATGAACCGCCAGAGTTGGAAGAAGCCTGGTAATTCAGGCCAGACGGATTGAGAGGGCATCCAAAGAAACCTTTCAAAGGATAACACTTTTCAGGAGAACAAGTCACCTCTGGACGACGTTTCCGGGTTGGTGTGTCAGCTAAACCGGACGACGTAATTTGTTGACCGCTATGCCGGGTCGTACGGCGTTCTTCGGTTTGCTGTGTCTTCAAAGAAAGTTTTGGATTCAAACGAGCACAAGAGTGAGATTGTTTCACTTTCCGGACTGTGCGGCGAATTCTTTTAACCGGTACAAGATCAGAATGAGAAGAAAGAAGGATTACCTCAACAGGTTCTGCATGGCTGGCCTCAGCGTCATCCTAGGAATTGTAACTTTCAGTAAAATGAATGAAAAAAAAAGAACCAAGTGAGTCAAACTCTACCTCAGCATCTGATTCGTCATCTTCTGGCGGTTCAGAAGACTCGGCGGTTTTCCTCTTGCCAGCTTTCTTGGTGGTCTTGGTCTTTACATGAGGAACCCGGGCCGGTTTAGTTCGTTTCCAAAAGGAGCTGTTAGCCTGAGAATTAATACAGAGGGATTAATACAATCAATATGGAATCAAAGTCAGTATAGCAATGAGAGGAACCTTACCGCGGGCGGTTTGTTGGAGATGCAGAACGGGGCCAACCCAGTTTGGCTGCATGCGGAGATCGGTTCATCGAGCATTTTCTTCACTGTCTCGGTAACTTCAAGCTCAGTTATTGATAGCTCGTGATGTCGTTGAGGATCTTTAGCGTCACCAAGTGTATTTGTGCATCAATCGTATGGCGGCTTAATGGCAAGATGCCCCAAGAAACCCAAAGAGCGGACAAGGTCAATACCGGTTAAACCGTTGGCCATCAGAGCCCGGAGCTTGATAATTTGAGGTGCAAAGTTCTTCCGTTCTGCGGCAGTCAAGCGCAAAGGCAATGGGTGGTTGTTGCTAAGCCGGTGAGGGCGGTAACCCGTCAAGGGATTTTCTCCGTTAGGAGCAGTGTTCCGGCAATAGAACCAGGTTTGATTCCAATCTTTAGGATGGCTATGATGTTTGGCGTGAGGGAAGTACACTTCTTTCCTTTTTTGGATTGAAACGCCACCAAGTTCTGTGTTAGGACCGTCCGAGAACTCTGTACGGCGGTTCAAATGAAAGAAATCTCGGAATAACTCCATGGTTGGTTCTTCTTGAAGATAGACTTCGCAGAATACTTGAAAGTTGCATATATTGGACACAGAGTTCGGACCAATATCTTGTGGATGGAGTTGGAAGCTTGCGAGGACATCCGGAAATTTTTGATCCCAAGGGCTGAATCCCGGTCTAGGTGTTGCATAAAACAATCACCTCTCCTTCTTGAGGTTCAAAGGACATTCGATTCGGAACTCGCCGATGGAGAGCATTTTTGAGGCTAAAGCGCCCGGTGGTGGCGTAGCCGTTGAGCTGTGTTTCCGTGATCCGGGACGGAACCCAATTGCAAGAGGAAAATTGTTTCGCCATTCCGGAAGGGGGGAGCTGAAAGAAAATCAAGCAGGTGCCGGTTCACTGTCTAAGGTTTGTAAGTGAAAATTTCAGTGTTAAACCGGTGAAATTACAATGCAAGGTACAGTTGGCGGTTTAAGAGAGGGCTAATGGCATATGGCGGATTGGCTATCAAGGATTAAACCTCCCATAGGCAGAAAGGCCCAGATTCAAGATTTCTGCTAAGTGTTGACAGAAACAGGTTTCACACAATGTTCAAATCTATTTGGATCTACCGCGCATCTATAAAACAATTTTGTCTGCGTTCTTTAAAAAGGCGTTCAAGAAAAACAGAGAAGGATGTATACTCTACCAGAAGAAAAGGAAGGGTTGCTAGTATTAAAAACAGATGCGGAATGACTACCGCGGGAGATCTATACCATTTTTGGATTAAAACTACCACGGCAGAAGGTAGGAAGAAGAGGAAAAATGGAGGACTGTGCGGATGAGCTTGCAAAAACTTAATGCAGATCTAAAGACAAAGAACAGAAGAAGTTTACCGCTGCAGATTACGGCGGAGGGGGCGATGAGTCTCTGATCTAACTCAGGTTGATGCAGCGGCCTTGGTTGGTGCGGTTCTCGAAGGTCGCGGACGGCGGCGGAGCTTCAGAGCTGAGGTCGTCGCGAGGAAGAAGAATATGCAGAAGAGGAAGAGAAAAGGGGGCCCTCGGGCTTTATTTATAAGGGAAAGAGTAAAAGGCGGGCGCGAGAATCAAGGCGTCTGAAGCGGCG